>VDFB02240884.1:0-23737 GCA_007258455.2 Sequoia sempervirens
GATAAAGATGGAGGGGATGGAAGTCAAGTGGGGGGTGCTAATGTTGAAACTTCCCCTTTTTTTTCTCTCTTAGCCTTGGTATGGGTCTGTAATTCTTGAAATTCTCCCTTATCTGGTGTGAATCTAGTTACCCTGTAGAATCTCCATGGAGAAAATGAACCAATTCAATCTGGCTTATCAAGCTACCCTCCTAGTGGCACCTTCAAATTTTGCAAATTTGAAGTGCCTATATTGAAAATTTTTCCTTTGGACACTCAAATGTGCACCTGAAAAATCTTCCCAGGTGACCTACTTTGGAGGGTCATAATTCAGAGCTAGTTGATTTTCATGCAAAACTTGTTGGTGGACACACTCATGTGACATATGTGAATGTGCATGCCAATTTTTAGCTTCCCATGATAAGTTTTGATAGGTTTTTGAAAAGCGAAGTTGGAGGGTTCTAGCACTATTTTGTTGTTTGAGAACTTCTAGTTTTGTGAAGTGGCCTCCCGTTCAAGCTTGTATTTCACAAATGGATGATTATCATGATGAAATTTTTTTTTTCTCAATTCTCCCTACATTCATATGCTCCATTGTCTGATTTCAGAGTCTCATGATCCAATTTGATATTTTTTCAAGATCAAAAGAAAATGTAGTTTGTTAAGTTTTTACATCTACATATTTGACAGTGTTTCAAGGTGGTCAACTTTGACCCCTAATATCTCATGATGAACAATGATCTTGTGTCTCCATTGGTAGCTCCCCAGGATCTGATTTACTATTTTTTCAAAGTGGTGACTTGGTGAGTTTTAATTGGTCTTCAATCGATACAATTGCAGAAATGCCTGAGTGAGCATCTTTGTGAATTAATATCTTTCACCTCAGGACCCATTTTTCCAAGTCATTTGTTGCACTAAATTCTTGGGTCAAATCTCTACATGCATGTTCAATTTTGTGCCTCCAAGATAAGTTATAATAGGTTATTTAATTGCTTTCTAACCATGACATGGCTAAAAATGGTGTTCCAAAAAGTGTCAAATTTTACAATTTTAAGGACAACCCATTTCTTCTTTTAGTTTGAAACATCCACAACTCCATTTTTATCAAAAATAGAGGTCTTTTGATGCATTATTTTAATGCATTTCAGCTATGGTAAACACATCCTAGGGCTAGTTTACAAAGGATGTACTTAAATATTAAGGGTTGGGAAAAATTTGAGGAAATGGGTTTTCTCTAAATAATTGATTATGATCACTTGAAAATTTGTGTAGCTCCAGGTGTCCCAATTTACTCACAGTGAATTTTCTTCAAATAGCCTGCAGGCGTAATTAAAAGTCACAAATTTTCTTAAAGTCCAAATGTTGATATTTAAAATTTTTAAAATATTTAAAATATTTTGAAAATGAAAAGGGGCATTTAGGGAAAGCATAAAATGCATTTCAAATATTTTGGAGGAAAAGCAAGTTTAATTCTTACTTCCGATTGGTCTAGAGGCGGCTTTCACGTCTTTCAAAACTTTCCCGTCACCAAATCTGAATGAAAATGGAGGAGGAAATAAGTGATGTAATATTTCCTAGCAATGGTACTCCATTGGATAGGTTCATTTAATGTTCATCGGCAAAGGGAAGGTTTGAAAAAATTTCCACAAATTTGAAATTTTTTGGCACTCTCCATGGCACGAGGCTACTTTGGAGAGGAAGGATAAAAGAAAACCAGTGATGGCTTGTGGCATAGCGATGGGATGTCATTGGTTGTTCTCTCCTCAAAAGTTTTCCCACATAGTACCCCAAGTGCTCACATGAAGGATAAGTTTTTATTTGTTAATAATTTATTTTTGAACTAGCTAGATTATTCTCACGGCATATCACTCATTGCTAGTTGGAAGTGGAAGGGGAGAACCAAACCAACAATTCCTTATGGTTAAGTTTGTGCCCCAAATTACTCATCACGAGTTCCATCTCCAAACTCTAGCTTAAACTCGTTATGCGCAATGAGCTATTGAAGAGAAAGGTTTGGTGAGTCTTGTGAAGGAATGAAGGGAACGAAAAAGATTTTTATAAGCCCGATAAAATATTTAATCATTAAAAAATTGTCCAATATTAAAAAGTTAAAAATTGCATCTCACTAGGTGGTAAAGTCTTGGTTTGCTTGAGAGAAGATTTCAAAGGCCAAAGCATTAAAATTATAATACTAAAAGTTTCTCGATAATTATGGAGTTTTCATTTTTAATAGGAAATAGTGAAAAGGTAAAATATTTTAAATATGAAATGTGAGTGAATGCACAGGAAGATTTTGGGACATAAAGTAAAATAATATTTTACTTTGCTTCAATATAAAATTTAAAGAGGGACTCGGGTAAAATTATTTTTGCTTGCAAATGTAATATTAGAAGCTCTCGAATATTTAAAAAGAAAATATTTCAACTGAGGATGAAAAGTAAACAACATGGTAAACTGAATTTATTATAATTTGCTACATAAATAGAGGTCTCTTTTGCTAGGAATTTTTGTACAAAACTAAAGAAAAGCGAGAAGATTAAAAGGATTTCAAGGAGTAGATGTTTTTCTCAACTACAAGGGTAAAAGCAATGTTTATTTTTCATGGAAGGTGAATTTGTTGTTGAAGAATCAAGAGTGAGCAAAGAGAAAATGAAAAGTTGTTAATGCATAAGAAGAGATAAGAGAGAGGCTTTTCAATTTCCGTTGTTGATGGAGGGAGAAGGAAGTTGTCAAGTGTCTTTTATAGATTAATTTTGTGGCTTTTTTGTTTCTTCTTTCTTCTATATCTTTTGATTCTCTTCTCATTGTAAAGGGTTCTATTTTATGAAAGTTTTGCAAGGAAAATAGAAGCTCTGTAAAAATTGTAAAGCTAGGGTGAAGTACGACTGTTAGTCACTAATCTAAAGTGTTCCTGTGTTTTGAATTGGGTTTCATGAATATATTTTATTTTGTGATTGTCTCCATGGTTGAGATGTAATACTTTTATGAATTCAATAATAAAAAAAAATTGGGTTTTTTCATGGAAATTTGTTGCATTTGAGTTGTAATTGTTATTGATTTATATTCAAAGAATTAAGTAATTTCTTTAGTGAATGTAATGGGAGTGTTATGTTTCCAAGTAGATTTGTAAGAATGGTTATTTGATAAAGCTTTAGTGGTCTTGTTATCATAATGTGATAACATTTTTGAAAGATCTTCAAAACATATTTAACACTATAGGATGAAGTATTGGTTATATGACTCCATTTGGTACTGGTCAATCTTTATGCATCTTTTGTTTTTAGTTTGGTCCCAAATTATTAAATCAATTCAAACCTATCAATTTTGTTTTCTAAGTTATTTGTATTTTCCATGTTCTCCATGTTGATTAATGAAATTCACCCAATGTCTTAGCCAATGTTGAGGATATTTTATGTTCCTCAATATATTCTTCTAAGAGCATCATCTGTTAAGAAATATCCTATTTAGTGTGTGTTTGAATCTTTAGATGTTGCTAAAGGGTCACCCCCCTAGGTCCTATAGAGCCTGAAGTGAAGGATAAATTTGTTTCAACCTCAGCTCTTATCAGTTGGCCAAATCCTACATTAGGTCTAAGCATGAAGTGTGTCTTATTTCTAGTATTTAGTGGTTCTATCGATTTGGATAACCAACACCTCCTTCTAGCACCAGTTATGTTGATGGGTTTTTTGCACTTCTCAACAAAAAAGAACACAAGTGTAATGTCTCTCTTGAAATGTAATGATTTGCAACCAAGTTTTAGAAATCACCCCACTATCTCTCAAATGTCAGGTCATGACTATGCAAAAACAACTGAGTTGTTGATGTGTGATTTCCTAGTAATCACAAGGGGCATTTATGGTTCACAAAGCATGAAAATTTTAGGTCTATGATGAATTTTTAGAATTCTAGAAATGATGAATAGTAGCCACAAATTCATGAGTCTAGTAGTTTGAAACCTTTTCTTTTCATCAGAATTAATATTACTATGATAGTAGAATTATGTTTTTAAATTAGATTTAAAAGAAAGAGAAAAAGGTTGAAGGGTTTAGGAATTATTCTAGCTCTAAATCTATGAACAAAAACATCAATGAGAGATATTATAGTATATATACTTCCCCAAACTAAGTTTTGCTTAAGGGTGCTACCACAATAGTGGTTTACAATTTTTGGGAGATCTCGACTTTTGCTGAAATCACATATTTTTAGAAAATATAATTATTTAAGCCTTGAAAAGTTCTATTTAAAGGATTATAATTGAAGAGGGTTTGATCAAACCACCTTAGACCGAGCCCCCTTGGATAGAACCTCGCTAGTTTTAAACCATGTACCTATAACAGAGTCTCCTTTACACCTATCAAAATGCTAATAGAAAACCACTTTTGATTCACCTTTTCGGGGATAAAATAAATTCAATTAAAATTTATTTGTTGTAAGTATGTAGTCCTTATTATAAGCTTCCAAAAAAGTATAATTTTAAATAAATTAAATTTGATTATTATGTTTTTTTATTTCATATATGCTTATGCTTGTGAATGTAGGTTTTCATCGAGAAATCAAGCTCTACATTACGCGTAGCAAGAAAAAATAGAATATTATCAAATTTTTCTTTTATGAAAAATATGGAGTGCACTAGATATTGAAGTCCTTGATCAACAAAAAAATAAATTGAATTTGATAGATACAAAAATTTGTGTTATCACGGTTCTCACAATATGCGAGATTGTAATTTGTTTGACTACAAAAGAGCTTGATTAAAGGAAAAAAATATTCAATAAAATGCTACAAAACTAATTAAAAGCACTAGATATCATAGTTGAAATCTAAATTCGAAAAAAATAGAATTTTATCTTTCATGGAAAAAGTTGTGTTATCTTGTTGAGCATCACTCCTTAAAATGGTGTTTACTAAAAAGAGAGCCTTAGTTTTTCAAAGGAGATGGAGAGAAAGAAGTTAAATCGATTCCAAAATCTTGAAAAAATATATTTATAATCTATAGACAAAATGTCACAAATCACTAGTTTACATCATCTTCAAATTCCTCATGGTTTAGCCGCTATAGGAAGATTTAGTTAGAAAAAATTAGTTTAGTGTCCAGTTTGGCCAAAATTGTAAACTAGTATTGTGGGATCACTCTTAACCAAGAGAAGTCTACAATGTCACAAAACTATTGTCATCTTCTAAGGTTCTTTCCAAATTTACAAACTATAACATTCACCTACTAAGAATGAACACATAGTTCAACTTAAGTGCAACAAGTAAACAAGCTCAAACTAGCTTTTCACAATAATTTATCTTCAATAAATCACTAAAAGTATGAGTTGGAAGTACGTCAAATACTGTTACATGCAGTCACCATTAAAGCTATTCAGAAACTAACAATCTGAAATGAAACTTCAACAACAAATAAGTTGAACTGAAACAAATATGGAGGTTGAATCATGCAAAAACAATGAGAAAACTCAAAGAAACACCAAAATTCAATGATTTCTCATATATTGCTAAAGAGTGTCTTTACACAACTCATCTCCCTCTTTGAAAATGAGAGGATGCTCCTATTTATAGCTTTCAAAAAGTAGAATGAATGGCTAGGATTAATTCATAATGAATGGCCTAGAATAATTCTAACTTAGGGTTTTCACATCATCCAATACAAGGACAAAATTTACAATATAAATTTGGCTACTATTTTTTTTCCCTATTTTTCCCTTTAGCCAATTTTTTCATGTATCTACTTTAACAAGTATTTTTCTTCTATTATGTTATTTCCAACCTCTTTTTGCAATGAAGCCTAATAGACAAATTTTCCTATCAGAGCTTATCCCATTCTCGAAAGTCATATTTGGTGATCCTAAAGCCAATCCTCTTGAATTAATCCATTTCATCATGATGCCTTACACATGTATCTCTCACCTGAACCATTTTTTTTAATTCAGAGAAATCACGCACGAAGAAATCCATGAAGTTCACTGACAAAGTGCCACCGTTCCCTTGTTACATTATCTTGTGAAATTCATGTTTTATAGCTTCTCAATCCAATTCTTGTGTTGGAATCCTATATCCCATCAACAATTCTAAGAGGTCATCACTCTCAGCCAAGTGAGAAAAAACATAGGAATGAATAACATCCAATTCAATTAGAGACTTCTCTAGAATCTCCTTTTTGAACTCAAGATTAAATAACCATGCCTTGGGAAACTAGTGATCTTCTTTTGCTAGAGACAACTCTTTCTCCCAAACTTCTATAGATAGCTTAAAGATGCCTTTTGGTTTGGGGTATTTTATTTTGTAAAGATTAGGAAAATCATTACATGCCCCTTCCTCCTTCTCAACCTCCTTTTGCAAGGCCAAATAATGGTTATGCATTTTGACTACATGGTGGATACCCTTATTTCCCATGTCTATTACCTTTTTGGACCAGTCTGATGTGGACTTGTTCCAATTCTTCATTATTTCCATTTTATTGATCTCTTCCTTTGATAGCAAGGTAGGCATTGGTGATTGCACTAGAGCTTCTTCTCTGAATGTGGCCCATTATTGTATAAAGGCAGTCAATTCTGCCAACTATGCCTTTAATTCTTCTTTTGTGGCCTAATATTTGTCCATTTGTTGCAAGATTGTAGTAACAGACCCTTGAAATTTAGCAATTTTTTGGGCTCTAGATGTGGGGCCTAAGTTGATAGTTATTACCTAATAGTCTCTGGCTTGTATGGTGTCTGCATCCTTATCCTTAGTTAGAGTTGCCACCTCCAATATGAGAGATCCTAAGGTGTCTATTGTAATGTGGGATTTGGCCTTTGATTTCTTCTTCTCACATCTTCACTTGTGCTCAAGCCAATATGGCCTCTAAGAGTGTCTTTAGATTGGGGAGCACATGAGCCTTACTCTTTAGTTGTTGCTCCATCCATGATGGATTTTTTGTTTTTTGGTCAGAGGATGTAGTGTTAGATTCATTATTTGTATCCTCTTGACCTTTTGTAAGCTCCTCCTCCTCATGTCTGGGAGTTTCTATGATGTTCTCTTCTTCTTTGTCTTGCTCCTCTTCTTACATTATTGCTTTGCCTTTATCTGGCTCAATGGATTCTACATTTCTCTCATCAGTATTTTCTTCCTCTTAAACTAGCTCATTTTCTTTTCATCTTCACTTTTCTTCTCTTCATCTCATTCCTTCTCCTTGTGCCTTTCTTTTATCTTGTTCGACCTCATCTTTTCCTACATTTGGGAGTTCATCACCCTTTCTTGTATCGATCTTTGTGTCATTTCTTCCTTCCTTGGATCAATTCTCCTCTAGATTCACCTCATTATTTTTTACTTGATGTTGCTCGTCCTCAAGCTCTTGTTTTGACGTTTCCACATCATAGTGGGTGTCAAACCAACTCATTTCATCATCCTTTATAATTTTATGCCCTTATTCATTTGAAGCTACTTCATCTAAATCAACCCTTAAACCACCTTCAACATGTTCAAAATAATCTTTGTAGTCTGAATTGTCAGGATATTCGGCAATTTCAACCACATCCTTTGGTTTTTCTTCACTCCTCTCCATTTATTTTCATATTTGCATTGTCACCTCCATTTTGGGTGGTTGAGTAGGAGGTGGAGGGATGGGAAATGATGTAGCCAGTTGAGCCATAAGTAGTTTAGATTGGGATGTCAAAATAAATTTTGAAAATTGGGGAGGCATGTTTTGCAAACAAGAGACCAAAGTCTCAAGCAAGGAAATAGGTTCCATGGAGGTGGTGGAAATAGAGGGTGGAAAGGTGGAGAAAGTTGGAAATAGAGATAGGACTGAGGAAGATGATAGCAAAGAAGTGGTGGAAGAGGATGAATCAACCATGACCACAGGAGTGATCAGGGAAGTAGTGGTGAGGTGGATGGAGATGTCCATAGCAAGTGAAGATGACATGGGAAATGGTAGGGGAGTGGAAGGATATGGTACGGTGGTGGCAGCTAGGAGTGAAAAGGTGGTAGGTGGAGGTGATTGCAGCTACTCATCTTCACCCTCCTATGGTGGGGACTCCTCTTCTTGAATGGGAGGCATGTTAGGAATAGAGGTTCCAATTTTTTGGGATTTTTAGGTGGCCTCTACAATTCAACGGCTTTCCTACTGTACACATTTTGTTAAGGCTATCATTTTGATGCATCTTTTTTCTTCTTTGAATGAGTGATAGGTGGAGACTTATGAGCCTCACTTGAAGAACCTACATTGGAACCATTGTCTACTTTTATTTTAGGGTCATCTTCTAATTCTCCATATGTTATCTCTATTCCCTATTGTTGCAATTGGGACACTTGATCATCCAACCACTTCCTCATCCTTTTGTCTATTGGATGGGACTATGTCCAAATTTGTGACCTTCAAATCTATCAATTTGATCACCGATAATGACACATTGGTGAGAGAATTGTATCTTTCATCAAGAACATTGCCATCCTCAACCACCTAGTCAAGGATTGGGAAAAAATCAATAGATTTTATAATTTTGGTCATCATTATCATATAATTCCTTCTCTTGACCTCATGATCATCATCACAATTTTCCCAAAATTCTTCGACATGGGGCCAATGGGAATATTTCCTTCCAACTTGTTTCTTTAGTTTCCCTAAAGGATCTAAGCCTTCTCTCTTTGTGTGTAATTCCAGGTTGTACTCTGCAAGTTCCTTTTTTTGGCACATGGGGAACGGGGCATGAATATACTCCATTTCTAAAAACTATGGGGTATGGAATCCTGACACGATGTTTCTTATACAATAGAGAATGGGTTGTTTGTAGCTACCTAGTGAGCTCTAGTAGGATTATCCTATCATTAGGTATCTTGGAAAATGATATGGAAACCCTGAAAAATCCCTCTACCCTTATGTAGGTAAACTTGGGCAACTAAATAAAGCAATACGTAAAAAATTTAACCAATGCCTTCATGCTCTGAAACATCCTTCTATGGTAATCATTTGATAAGGTCGAAAAGATGTGCATTATGAAGGAATTGTTTACCTACTTGTAATCTTTCTTATAATTTCTATATTACAACTGAGGGTAGCAATCATAGACTAGTTTTATCTTTTACTTGTTCCCAATTTACCAATACAATATATTCCTTTGTAAAGGAAAGCAACTGCCAAAATATATACAATGTAGGAATCCATATAGAACTTTGTTGTCTTCATTGCTGCAAAAAAAAATTGTGCAAATTATCACTCATTATCTTTGCCCAATGAAACCTAGTTTCACCTTGGAGGATTTCTTCTACAAAGAACAACATCGATTCCTCAAAGATTGTTGAAGTGGGGAGTCCCATTACCCTACTCAAGAGTGTTATGAGGTCATTGACCTCCTCTGTGAAATCACTTCAGTATAGCCTTTGAGGTACTTTGTTGGAATTGTCCCTCTTCTCTAGAAGCCAAGTCTAATTTATGGTCCTTTTGCAGTCAATAGGGTCTGCTTTCCACACATTTAAGGAATATTCCTTCTTAGTTTCTTCATGTTTTTCAAATAGCAAGATCTTGAATGTTCTCCTGATCAACATAGGGGTCAAATTTGATAGCACTCAATTGTCCATAGTAGCTATTCTCCTAGTTGATGGATGATAACATTCTTGGCATGTGAAGATCAACTCTAGGATAATTAGAGCAAGAGGGAAACCTATCACTTTTGCAATCCCACTCTTATTTTTCCTCAAAGCCTCTTTAGTATTTGGATTAACCAAGACCCATTTCCTGAATTTGTTTAGGCTGATGTGACCTAAGTTGGTATCTGTTACCTTGTCCCAATTTGAGGTAATGTTTGAGCTGCATTTAACCCTATGGAACTCATACTTCATTTTGGCCTTTCCATTTTCTCCTCTCATAGCTTTCATGCTCTTCTTTCCCTTATTATATTTCTCAACTAGTTCCATAAATCCTACACACAAAAATGTGTAGTAAATGCCCCAATAAATCAAGAGAGTGAAACACTAATCAAATCATGCCAAAATGTCATTAAAACCATCTATTTACCTTGAAAATATATTTTCATTCATGAAATTTCATTATTTCATGCTCGCTTGCAAGTTTCATAACTTTGCAGGTTTCATGGTGCAGGTTTCCACCCTCGAAAAGTTGTCAGTGTTATGACTATTAGAAACGGCCCAGGGAGAATGGAAACCTATAGAAAAAGTTTTGGAAGGAAATTTTTGCAAGGTTTAAGCATCAAGTCAATTTTAAGGTAAAAAAATTAAGTCATGTGGGAAATGCAAGTTGGACCACTTGTGATCAATTTCCTTGGAAAAAATTGCTTATTAGGTTCATGCAGAAAACTATGATGTGGAAGTCATCACCCAGAGAGTTGTTTGAGTTCTGGTGCTAATAGCAGCCTTGAGGCTAGGGAATTTTGCAAATGAAATTCCATAGTTCAATCTCCAAAATGATTTTACATTTGGCACATTTTGTTCAAGTGGTTTTAGCATGCAATAAATAGGATAAAAAATCATATTTGATTACCTAACTTGAGAATTCAATCACTTTGCGATTTGAAAAAACTCAGAGTGTTGGTGTCACTCAAGCGGATTCTATCAAGTGTTTCGTAATTAGGGGAAGACCTTACGCTCATGGAGATCTGCAAATGGCCACCCGTATGGGAAAAACCAAAAAATACAAAGGGTCTAATGACATTATCTTTTTAGTGACCATTAGGTGATGCATGCATAGGCAAGTGAAAGTCACCAATGTGGGTGTTGATGGGTATTTGGAAGTTCAGGAAAGGCTCAAGATAAGCGGTGTTCTGTAGGGGAAACCTGCATCAATTTTTTGACTTAGACTTTCATTTCATTCAAAAGGGTCGATGTGATCATTCTAGATTTGATGCTTACATCATTAGGGGTTGGAAGTAGGCTCAAGCAAAAAGTTCATTAGTGGAAGGCACAGGGAAAAATTCCATGGATGGTTTGGTATTGAACAATGGCTTAAGGTGGATGGTCCTCTGCTGATGGTGACCCACAAGGGTGGACCCGCAAAGACTTGAGGAATTAGTAATTTTAGGGTTGTGGGTTTCTTTGATGCTCATGGAGGTGGATGGCATGGAAGCTTATAGTCAGAAAGCCACTCTAGTTTGGTCATTAATAATGGCCATGGTCCCATGATGACCCACACATAGATACCTGCTAAGCAAACCCTGCAAAGGATAAAGACTTAGTCATTTTTTGAATGTTTTTTACCACAAAGCTTGTGACAAATGGATGGGCGGAACCCACTAGTCAGGAGGATGATGGGGCCCTACCATTGGACATGGCCTAGGCCAAGTGGACCTCCACCTATAGAATCCCACATAAAGGGGCCCACAAGGGCTTTAATTTGAAGTATTGTTTCTTTTAAAACTTCAACAAGTTACAAGGGTCTATAGTCTGAGTGTGGGAACAGAGAGAGTGGGATCATCAAGGCTTGTGTTGTTTGGAATGACACTTTGGGATTGGACACCCATGAGCATGAACGTGTGACAAATTATTACCGAAAGACCCTCCAAAACTCAGGGTGTGTTGGCTACTAGAGAACTAGGGAAAAAAAATTTGAATACAGTGGTGAATGGGGTTATACCACTAAAATTTTGGTAGGAATCCCTACTATAATTTCAAAGAAAAACCCTAGGAAACAATACTGATAAACCCAAATCATCATAAGAACAAGATAAGGTTTACATCCACACCTACAATTATGCAAGTGAGGATAGGAAGGTTGGTTTGATCATTGGGTTAGCTCACGGAAGCAATAACTCACAATGCCCTTAGAATTTGAAACTTCAAATGGTGAAAATGATAGATCAAAGCCCTATTTATAAGCCTGGGCACCATTAATGTGGGAATTAATTGTAGGTGTTTAAAAAATCACATGCGGGTACAATATAGAAACACAAATGACATAAGTTGTTAGGAAAAAATTTATGCAAGGAAACAAGATGCAGAAGTTGTGGGGAAGAAGTACATTATGGATAGTAGCTAAGTAGATGCTATAATGAATGACATTGCAGAGATGGTGTCCCACATGTGGTGACCCACACATGGAGACCTGCAAGGAAATCTCCACATACGACAAAAGGGGGCATGACCTTCATGTTGGGGAAACCCACATAGACTCGTACGTAAAAGCTTGAGGCCTCTTGAAACTTTGGAAAATGGTCAGTCATGTTAATATTTTGCAATTTCAAGGCACTTTATCAACCTAGGTCCAAAAATAGGGGCACAAAAAAATAAGGTGAATGTGAACTAACCCAGCGAAGGAAAAGCAAGGAGAGGGGGTCCCCGGTCCAAGTAGTGTGTGTGTGTAGAAGGAACAACAAACATTTTGGCGTTAAAAGATCCAATGATTGAGAGCTATGACAATCCTAACTCTCCCACTTGGGAAGACATTATAGAACATGGGGATGTAATTGTACATAACCATGATAATCAAATCTATTCTTCTCCTAATATATTTCCTAGTTGTGAAGGATATAGTTTAGTGTTAAAGATACGCTTATTGAGAGTCATGAAAATCTAATTTATCCCTTTCCCAATGCTCCTACCATTTGGAATGATCTATTTAAATGAAAGGAACCAATCATTGGTAAGTTGGAAACTCATAGTTTTTCCTCTCTTAATGCCTCCCATATTGATGATGAGGTTAGTTTATAAAATATAACCATGAAATGTGATGAACATATTATTTTCTCCTCTCCTAAAATCCCTCCTACTACGATAGATATTATGGCACAAGATAATGAGACCTTAGAGAAAATAGATTAAATCATGGAAATCATAACAATAAAATTGGGCCTTCTCCTAATATCTCTACTATTGGAAAAGAAGATATTTTGATGTTAGAAAATTCAATCGATGAGAGTCATGAGAATCTTATTTGTCTCTCTTCCCCTAGGGAAAACTTTATTGAACAAGATAATTCCATCATTGATAAGTAAGAAAATTGAACCATAAATGACTCCCCTACCTGTGATCAAGTCATTTTAGAAGAACCAACCTTTGAATTTCATAGAAACCTAGGCTGTAGTTCTCATAAAAAAATATCCTACTAGGGAGGATATCGTGGTGCAAGAAAATGAGAAAATTGGCACATCTTTCAAACAATACTGATGTGGCCTCCTTAGATGAATATGATGAAGTGACATTAGACTCACCTTCACTAAGAGATCATGAAAATAAGGCCAAGACTTTTGAGGTTATCCACATTAGACACCCCTTGTAGTACTCTCTTGAGCCTAAAAATATCCTTTACCCACCCTCAAACCAACCACAAAAAAAAAACAACCCGTCCTCATCCTCGAACCACCCAAGAATAATATGTCAAAGCAGTCGAGTTACAATACCATTACTCATACATATAACACTAGAAAAAATATAAAACCAAGAAAAACAACTCCAACATCCCTCCCATTTCCTCCACCTATCTTTCCTAGTGCCCCTCATTTTCCTTTACATAATGTAAGGGAGTATGATCTTATTGAACAACTTAAGAACACTCTTGCTAAGATATAATTATGGGACCTTATTCAAGCCTCCCCTCATTAACATAACATGATTCAAAGTTCCTTACAAAAATTTCCTACCCCTCCTAATGAGAAATCAAATGAAGTAGCAACCCAAATTCAAGTTATAACTATAGTCAGCTTAAACATTACTTTCCATCAAGATGAGTTACCTTCGCTAGAAGTGCAAAAACAATATGAGGCTTTCATGATAATAGATATTTTCAATAGGAAAAGAATAAAATGAACCCTTAATGACAATGGCTCAGCTCTTAATGTGTAGTGCAACCCGTTTGGATAAGCTTGGTGTAGATAAATAAAGAATTGAACCTAATTCCTTATTGATTAAAATATTTGACAATGTAGGAAAGCAACCAATTGGAGTGATCACATTACCTATTACAGTTGAAAAAGCTACATCACAATCCCCAATCCATGTTATGCTTCATGATATTTCATACAACCTCTTTTTAGGAAGACCATGGATTCATGAGATGCGTGTGGTGCCTTCTACCCTTCATTGTAAAATGAAGTATGTCTACAACAACAAAGTGCATACAATCAATTCCAACCCTAAACCGGAAAGTTTTTTGAATATTGAGAAAGGTAAGGAAAATCCTTTGAAAATATTAATACCAACTATACAAGAGGAACACATGCAAGAGAAATAAAAAGAGAAGAATATTGAAGAATTCATGAAGTTAGTTGAAGATTATTGGGGTTCCTTGGATTTCATTTCTAGATTTGATAGGAAACTCAAGATCATAACAAAAAAAGCATGAAAAAGGAAAAGATATAATGTAAACAAAAAATTCGAAAGCACAAACTTCAACCACTTTAGAAGAAAAGAAAACATACATGAGAAACTTTGATAAAGTTGATTATGGGAAACCACCAAATCCATAAGAAATTAAAAATCTTTATGGAAGAGGTTATGAACTTATGAAACAACTTGGTTATAGTGGAAAAGGATGTGGTGCCAGAGAAAAAGGTATATATGTCCCTATATGGCCTAACATGCAAGAAATGACTATTGTTCTTGGTTATTTTCCTTTAAAAGAAACAAAAGAATCAAATAAATCCTCGCTTAATATCAATTTCATCACACAAAACACTAATGATTTAATTTTTTTAGATTTTATAGCTTCCTTTAAAAAAGAGTACAAAATATCACCATCTAAATATCCTTGTGTATGTATGACACCTTGTACTAAGCAAGAGATATCTTTGTTTCAAAATAAAGGAGCATCTTCTACTATTAATCAAAAGAGTATCTTGTTGAGACTCCTCCAAGATCGTTTGATATCCCTCCCTAAAAGAACATGCATGAAATTTTACTAACATAGTTCATTATGTGCATATCATAGAGTTCATGGTCATCCTACTAATGAATGTATACCTTTGAGTAATAAAATTAAACATCTTAAGGATTTTGGTGCTCTTCCTTCTATTGAAGCACCTAGTTCCTCTAATTGATACTGATTTTCATGTTTCTCATCAATCACCTCATCTCACCATTGTCTTGCACTAAGTGGGGGAAGGGGCTTACATAGCCATGTCCTCATATAGCACTTGTCATTGTCTCTTTTGGCTAGTTAACTTCCTTCCATGTATATATAAGAGAAAGCTTGGGATATCAAAAACCTCCATTAAGTTGGCTTGTGTGTGACGTACTGAGTTTTCTTTAGTTGTTTAATTTTGGGTGCAACCCCTTATCCATGATTTAGTTTCATTTGGGAACATATGACTTGGCATAGGGCTTTCAGAATACACTCTCAAGTTTTCTTCTACTTTAAAGAAATTTCTCACAACAATGGTGTTAGAAACCACTTTAAAGTGGGGGCATACATCAACACTCATGTTTCACTATGAGATTTTCTTTCTTCTTGCAATGCGTCCTTTTTTTGGTGGTTTCATTGGGTTTAATTTCCTCTGAGAATGTTATATTTCTTTGATTTTACCTCTCTTGAAGACATTAGTCACGATGTTCCCTAAGAAGATACCTTACATGAACTAAGCAAAGTCCCTTTGAAAAAATCTTTATTTACATGTTCATAAGCTGAAAGTTTCCTTTTGTGGCACCTTATCAAAGTTATCAGGAGGTATAGCTTTGGCATGGTTAGTACGTATGGGAAGTTAAACTTAGGCATGAATTTCCCATAGCCACCTTCTTTTGTGTGTGAGAAAATATTGGCTGCATGTGTATGTGTCTCTGGGGGCTCACCTAGTGGATGGCCTGAGGTTCCACTAGCCCTTGTGAGTGTGCATTTTATTTGCATAGTGGACATCGTGTTCCACTTGCAAACATTTTTGGAAAAGCAACCTAGGCCTAGTCCACATCATGTTAGATAGACTTTCAAGGCTTGATCCACCCCTTTTTATTATTATTATTATTATTATTATTATTATTATTATCTCTTTCCTTTACTTAAGTCTCTGACATTGTATGTTTTTGAATCTTAATGTTGCATATCATACACCTCATGCATGCTCTTTTGTGCTTATGGTGGTTTGACATAGGATCTTGGATCCTAGGGGCTTGACCACCCCCTCAATCTTTGTCATTCTATACCATCCACATTGGTACACATGGACCCCTCTTCAATGTCTACTTTAGTGTGAGTTTGAAGCAAGTTCATCCTCTCACTAAAGTGGGGGATAAATGTATTAACATAAAAAGTATCCCTTTTCCTCATTTAAATTTGTAATAATTGATAAAATGAGCTAAGTGGTGACTTAATTTGGTGTTGTAATATGTTTTACACATTCAAATTAAGTTTAGGGTCATTTTAAACCAAATGGACCTAATTTTGCCTTGTTGAATGTGTTGTAAAGTGTTTCTTTACACTTTCACACTAATCTAGGGATTTATTACTTAATTGGGCTTATTTATGCCTTAATTGGTCCTATTTTGCATCCACAAGCCTAATTTAGTGCATTTTTTTTAGGATAATTCTAACATTTAACGAATGAAAAATCATAATTCATTGTTTGAGGTTATGTATTCTAGATCTAGTGATCTAGGACTCATACACCACCTTGGGCATATGACTCCCACCTAGGTCTTGAGACTTGATTTCAACTGACACACTGAACAAGACACTTCTTGGAGTTTGTGTCCCAGGTTTTAGCCATTGGGACTCATATTCCCCAACTTGTGTATGAGTTCCACTTTAACCTTGACCTA
Source organism: Sequoia sempervirens (assembly GCA_007258455.2). Classification (NCBI taxonomy): domain Eukaryota; kingdom Viridiplantae; phylum Streptophyta; class Pinopsida; order Cupressales; family Cupressaceae; genus Sequoia; species Sequoia sempervirens. The sequence continues at coordinate 16,650 of VDFB02240884.1, forward strand.
TATTAAATCAAATTCTTGGTGGGATTTTAATATTTGAGATCTGATGTCTGCTTGTAGTGTTGTAATTTCAAAAAAATTGGCATAAACAAGTATAAATTGAAGATTATTTCACATAATTTCTCCTAGCAATTTTGAGTCAAGCTTCCTAAGATTTCACAAGAAAATTATAGAGTATTCAAGAAGGCATTCAAAGGAATATTTGCAAAAGATTATTGCAACAATCAAGATCAATATTATCATGTGTCAAATTTTTAGTGTATCATGCATGTTGTTGAGATATTATGTTGATGTAGGATTCAAGATGTAATCAAGTGTTCAAGTCATTATCATATTCAAGTTTCATGATCAAGATCTACACTCATTAAGGCCACTTCATGCTAGTTTTTAGATTTGCAATCCAAGGTTTCAACAAGGTTTGGTGAGGTGTTATGTTAATTTTTTCATTCATCATTCCTTCATTATTTTCTATTTTATTTCAAGGTTTTATTATCAAAATAGGGTTCGACCAAGGAAAACCCCCATTCCCTAACAAAATAATATTTTTCTCTCTTGATGTGTGTTTGCAGATCTAGGTGAATTAGAGGTTGCAAATCCTTTGGAGGAAAAGTTGCAAAAGTTGTCAAAGTTGTCATAAGAATTTTTCAAGGCTCATGGAAACTTAGATCTAGAGCAATATATCCAACTTATTTACATGAAACTAGTGGGAAAATACTTATTTAATCCATCTCTAGAAGCTCAAAAAAATTTAGTTCATAATTTTGATCCTGTTGGTAAATAGATTGTCCTTTTCAAATGATCAGATGAATGAGTGAAAAATTCCTAGCAACAAAGACAAATCAATTACCAATAGCTCTCAAGATTTCTAATGGATTAACAACCATCCTTTGAATTTTAGAGGTACAAATCACTGTTATGATCTTCAAGGAATTAGAAAAACTGAAAATAAAACTAATGTATGCTTTTAACTAGAAAGTAGAAAAGTCAAAACCCAATATCAGGAAGAATCCTAATATTAGATGCAAGATACAAATAATAAAATATTGGGACAAAGACCAGTTTAATCTTAAAAATCATAGAGAATAAAATGATACACTCAATATTATCTAGAAAATGAAATATATCATGAAGAAATTGAAGGCCCCACCTTGCATGTGATTAGTAAAGCCCTAATATGTTTTATGTGATCCTAAATAGATGGTAAGATGTATTATGGATGACAAATAGTGTGATTATTTGATAATATTCTTGCTTATGCTACCGTGAATGTAAGACCCCATTTCATATCCCCCATTTTATTTCAATCAAACAAGTAGTTAGATGATAATTATGATGAAATGAATGATAAAACTCTTTTTAGGTTCATGGGCATTAACCTTGATTATAATAGATGCATAGGTGAATTGTTGGATATAACTTTAAAGAGCTGGGTTATTTGCAATATTAAATTCTGGTAAATGGTTCATCGTTAATGTTATAGGATTTTAAAATGAATTACTAAGGTGGTAAACAAAATGATGGAGTGACTATTTCATTGACTATATTCTTGTATTGGATTAAGTGTGTACTTCCTTTGATTATAATGAAAATGAATCGTTAGGTTCATTTGATGTATTAATGAGTAAATAGTTCATGAGTGAAAATTATGTGAATTGAATTAGCTAATAATATGAAGAAATATATTACCTAATCATGCTGACCTTGGGAATGTGCAGGAATCGAATATGCAAATAGGAGGATAGATAAATATTGGAATCAAATCAAATACATCTTCGGGAAGTTCTAAGTGTAACCCTATTTGACTTAGAAGGGTTTGAGGTTTTATTATTGATTAGGTGATTATGTTTGAGTAGAATCCAATTTTAGGACATGTGATGTGAGTTTGGTTGGGGTTGGAACCCTTGGTTGGGATCAAAATTCGTATGGATTTTTGTGTGGGTTTTGAAAAGGGATTTATTCAATCAATTTCCTTGGTTTTTTAACAAGAATAGACCCTAGGACCTATACCTATGGGTTTGGAGCATTTTTGACACATGTGAACTTGTCCTTGGAGTGTGAAAAGACCCCTCAAAAGTCCACATTCATTAATGTGAAGAATTCTAAAAGTGTTGGGGCTTGGGAAGAGTGACTTGTCACTCTCAACCTCCTACTCCCCAAAAAGTTCTTGGAATTAGCACAAGACTCACACATGTGTGAGCACTTGTGGGAAAGAGTGTAGGTTTGGAGGATCCCTATATATCTCAAGAAGATGGAAGATTTGGGTATTACCCACTTCTCCTTTTGGAGAACTTGATTTGGATTGAAGTGAAGATGAGAGGAGAATAGGAGTCCACCCTCTTGAAAAGTAATGACCAAGGTAGCTTGGCATGGAGAGGAAGGGATAAGAGAAGAGCCTAATTCCCTCATCCAAGTAAAAGAGATAAGTTTCTTTTTCTACTCCCATTTTTCCTTGTTTAGATTGTGTGGTAAGATGGTGGAAAGTTGTATAGCTCAATTTGAATATGGAAAATATATGTAATTTTAAGATATGTTATCCTTATTCCTTTGTAAGATCGAGAAGCCCTATTACATTATCATCAGGCCAAAATCATTCCTTGCTCAGGGGTATGGCTAGAGTCCATGAGGCTCCATGATGCCATTATGGTAGGGTGGAGAGCAAGCCTGGTTTAGTTGTATGTTTTCCTTTCTTTATTTCTTCAAATTAGTTGTAATATGGGAAACTGGTGATTGTTGTAACAAAAATGTGGAGGAAGAGTAAAACCTTGTTCATAGGTGTGCAAGTCATTTGTTTTCTTAGACATTGCTATAATATTATATGTTTTAAAGAATGAGTTTCATCTGGCTCAATGTAGAAATAGAAAGAGCAGGCCTTATTCTTGTATGATGACCATTGGATTGGGTCTGAAGGTTTATTATTTGATGTAATGAAGAAAATATGGATACTTTGTGAAATTACAGCAAAATATTTTTGTTTGAGTTACTTTAAGTTTAAATGTATATGACTATATATACCCCTGTACCATGAATAGATAAATAAACATGTGCTTGAATGAAGATGACTATCTTATTTATCATCAGGAATACATGTTATACAAACCCGTTATAGAGATAAAAATGCTTGCTTAAGAGACAACAGAAAGAGTATATCCTCGTAAAAACATAAAATAAAAATAAAGTAAAAATAAAGCTACATGATTGTATAGGAGTTATGCAGAAAATCAATATGCATTTCATTTTAATAAATAGCATTAAAAATTTCAAATACTCTCATCTTACTGGTCTACATATATACACTAAAGATAGATATGCATGTGATGGCGAACACTTCATATCTTTGTTGCATAAAGGATCTGTAATGATTACTGTTCTACACTCATATATTTATTCTACATTCATTAAAGTTGGATAGCAAAGTATTCATGTTCGCCTATGTCGGAAGGCTTTGTCTCTGTAAGAATGGGATCCCTTACATTCTTCCATCATCCTGTCACCTTCTTTGCCACACCTATAACATTGTTGCTTTGTCCAGAAAACTCATGTCTGACCTTTTAACTCGTCACCAACTCTTAAATGACGTTGGTTGCGCAACCCAGTCATATATTGCCGTCCCTTGAATTCTACAATCATTTGGGAAGTCTTCCATGTTAAATCACAAAATATATGTACAATAATTAAATTGATTTGACAAAAAACATACCAGGCAGTTTCCCTACGTAGTCTTCAATGGAAAATAAATCTTGGGTCTCTTCTAACACCTCCTCTCCCCCTCCCAAAAAGTTTTTTTTTAACAGTTGGCTAGTGGCAGGAGAAATGTCAAGTCTGTCAGGTATATTTAATGCAAGATGGGACTCTTCCTTAATCCTCATATTATTCTTTTAGCCTTACTTGCGTTGATCACTAGTCAGGAGGGACACTATTCTCGAGGTTTCCAGGACGACATCACAATGGAAAAGTAAAAGTGAGAACTTTGGTGTTTTTCTTGTCTTGACTTCACGCACTACATCGCCATTATATCTACCTAGCGAATGCACCCACCATTATATCTGTCTGCCAAATGCCTATGCTCATAGTAACCTCATGCATCAAATCTACTCCTCCTAACCCACTAAATTGGGTGAAAATAAATATAGACAAATACACCTATATTCCAACCCATTATGTTAACCGGTTTATAGAGTATGGCTCTCACGCACCCATTAGATAACTGGAAACTCATGATACATATGAGAATTAAATCACGTCTTTTTCTTATAATAGGAATTATTAGCAGGATAACATTTTATTATTAGCATCTGCTAACATATAATTGTTTTTAGTTGAAGAGGTCATGTGATGTGAGTAATGACCTATTAGAAGTGGGTTCCCGCGTACTGGTTATCATCTATTTCACCTTGCCAGTAGGCAGTTAGCATTATGTGTAAAAAAGAAAGTCCATCAAGCCTACCCTACGTTGCAATCTTGGAGCTCATGGATTAATCAAAGACCAATACATGCTTACAATGAGCATTTGAAAATATAGTGGGCCAAAAGTTAATCGGTTTAATTCCTCAACCATGCTTAGCAGGTCGGATTTTGCTCAGCTCAGGAATGTTAAATAAAAAATTAGATGCTAATGTTATCATTTCCCTAAAACTTGCATCTGGGCTTGACCCTATGGTTTGTAGTATCTGGCAGCAGAAAAATTCCATAATTAATAGTAGTAATGGCAGCAGACTAGGTAATACAGTCCTCACATTAAAAAAAAAACAATCAATATGTGGAATTTTCCTCACACGGCCAGAGGGAGTAATGTTTATGCCGGCAATAAAAAAATAAATTATATAATAATATTATTATTTTAGCAAGCGATATTAGATTTAAGCCAATTTTACAAATACTAAAATTAGCTGATGCTCATATGTTCACTAGTATTAATATTAGTTAGCTTGTCAATAATCACTTTCAAAGAAATAATGGCTATAACGGATATCACTGTTGGAAGGTTGAATCACTATTCTTTCTGTCAGAATACTAAGTGATGGGATGAAACCCTACTGAATTCCGCCACCCTTAGCAGAGCATCTAGTAAGATATATAGTATCTGAAATCAAATAATGTTACAGAAAATAAAACTTGCCTTATCTTACGGAATCATAATTTTAGTGCAGCGATAAGGTTTCAGGTAGTTACCCATAGTAAAGGAATTGCATAGAAACTGTTTCCCTATTAATAAGGTTTAGTATGAATGACAGTAATCAAGTTAAAAAAATAAATGTGTTATGTTGCTTTAGCATTTCAAAAGGAAAAACAAAATTTAACCTTAGCTTCTAAGAATTTTCCCGTAATCCTCTAGTTTAAGATTCCATTGATAAAGAGAATATATCCCCACTTCTTTTCTTTAAAAGTATGTATAAGAAAAAAATTAATAATAAAGATTATGGATTACTGTATTTTCTTTTGAAAGCAAGAATTTCTTTTGTTATTTTGAGTTCTTCTCTATAGTAAAATAATGTATATTGAAAATAATATATTAGATTAGAAGTCATTCTTTTTTTTTCCTTTTTCTTTTTATGTTCCAAAATCTCTCTAGAATAATTAGATTATATCTCTATATAGAGGATTTGTGTTCTTTATATATACGAAAATTAGTTATTATTATTGTTTTAAATTACTCCATAAATTAAATGGAGTACATATGCATATAGAAGAGATGTATATATATTCTTCAAAGATAAACAAATAAATAAATAATAGAGTAACAAATAAATGAAACAATTATAAATCATCACATCCTTAGGATTAAAGGGGAACGTTAGTATCAATAATCGCCTTATTGTAATACTAAAGGTATTGGTAATAACTCATGGTGGTGGAAATATAAGGGTGGTGCTAATACACTTGTCAAGCAGTGATATGGTTATTGATTGAACCATTATGAGTTTTGAATTTTGCTATTAGGATTATAGTTTCCATGATTATTAAATAAATAAATACATTATATATAAGTAAGAGATTTTATCATTTCGACCTGTAACATTATTAATATGGGATTATAAATCTAGTATTAATCTTGCTTAACCTTGATACTCAATATATTTGGATTTGCAAGAGAATAATATTAAATAGAAGTATTATATGGAAGCATTGTTTAAATTGTTTAAACATTTAGGATAAGGGGCTAAATATGTTCATTTTTACTTTCACAATAGAAAATTGGTAATATGGCTATTCTTAGTTATACATTGATTCTTAAAAAAAAAAATGAATCAATGCTAAGTATCGCTATGTCCTTATTCTCATTGTGTTAGCTACCAAAAAGTAGAAGTTGATGATTGTTGGGTGATTGTTGATCATTAGTGTCATATCAAGGCCTCAGTGTTATCCGATAATAAAGTTAGGAGTGTTTTCTCATAGGGTATCATCACCTAGATACAGTTACACCTCAACCATTAGAGAATTAATTACCCTTTTAAAAAAATAAAATAGTTCAGTTTTTTTTTTTGGATGAATTTTTTTTTGGGCATGACAAAATTGTGTAACTCACACAAAGGTAAACCATAGCATTAAGATACTCCTAAACATAAAGATTTAAGAACATCAAATTATCCTCACAATCTGAATGCATAAAGACAAGTAGTGATTTCATTCTCAGAAAAATAGCAGCAAAGTCTATACAATATTGAGCTTTCAAAAATGATCTCCCATACTAAGAAAAAGATACAATATATATAGCCTTTATTTCCCCCAAGACTTTTCAGTTTCGTAACTATTCATCTTTAAAGAATCAGTTATAATATGACCTTTCACATTCTGGTAACTGCCTTTTTAAAAAAATAAAAAATCTGAAAAAAAAAGAGCTTCAGACGTTGCAGGCGGGATTCCATGTACTTCTACTAACTCGGGCAAGGTTTTGTGAACTTTTGCTAACTTTCCACCTGGCGGGATTTTGAACAATTCTGCTAACTCTCCACCGGGTGGGGTTTTGTCAACTTTTGCTAACTTTCCACCTAGTGAGATTTTGAACAATTCTGCTAACTCTCCACCGGGTGGGGTTTTGTGAACTTTTTCTAACTTTCCACCCAAGCAGGACTGTGTAAAATTTTTAACTTTGT
>VDFB02240885.1:0-67113 GCA_007258455.2 Sequoia sempervirens
TTTGTTTAATTTTTATTTCAATCCAACAAAACCCTCTATTTGATCATGTGTAAGAAGAACATGAGCTAGAAGAACATGATGAAAAAAATCCCCCCCTCAAACTCCCACAATTTTTATTCATTATCCTCAAACATAAGAAAACATCTCAAAGTAAATTCAAAATAATAAAATTGAGCTTCAAATTATGATAGAAACCCTAGAAATGTTAACAAAACAACACTCTCCACCAAGCACTTGCAATGACACTAGAATCTTTAATATCCTACATTGATTCTATGATTGGACAAATAAACACAAGGCCTCCCTACAAAGAAATTTGTCATTAATTTACACTAAAATTGTCTTATGATATGATCAAGGATAAAAATAACCAAAGAAAACTTTACATGTGTATTATTTACCAATACAAAAACTAATAGACCTTTATAAATGAGCTACAAAATTCTCAATACCATTATGCAATCATCAACTGATAAAGAGTAACTTTTAGGATAAGTGGTAGATGTTGTTTAACTAACCCCTTGTAATAAGCACTTTGAGGTACCTCAATATTTTTTGAGGAAACTCTATCACAAGCATGTCCTTAATGAGATCCCCAATAATTTTAGTTTTTAATATTTCTAGGGAAAAGGTATAGAAAAATATAAAGGAAAAGGCTATATTCATGACAAAAAGAGAGCATGTCAATTATAGGAGTAACCAACAAGGCCCCTTCATTGACCATTTATTCACCATGTGAGATTCAACTTAGGCATGAAAGAGACTATGGGGGTTATGCTCTAATCAATTAGTTTACTGGCAAGGTCCTTGCTTCAACATAGTGCACACTTATCCATAGATGAAGGTGAGCCTTCGAGGTGTTAGGTATCACCACACCTTAGTCATTTTTTTTGGGCTTTATGAAATTATGATTCAAAGGACTCTATGATCAAGCATATAGCATAGGGTGTATATGATATTGAGGATGCTACACTAGTTGAGCAAAATACTTCACATATTGAGGATAATGCCTCACATGATTAGCCATAGTACCCCTCTAAGTTGGAGAGATTCTAAAAATGCCTTATGAGAGGTGACCTTTGACATTGACCCACAAGGAATGTTAAATAAATTTATGTAATTTGACATATTTCTTTGAAATTTTAGAATTAACTATATTAATTCATTATGAATAAACTTAATGAAATTTTTATTTATTATAAAATTTTAGGGTCAAACAATACATCCTACATTCCATTTTACTTCATCACATAGTTCTATAAGCCTAACAACTCCACACATAGTTATAATAAATTATCAATATATTACCAATCAATTTGTTTTCATATAATAATGTTGATAGTAAAATCTCAATTTGATGTTGACTAGGTAGTTACTAATCTTTCCACCTCTAGCAATTTCAGTGGTAGTAAACATTACTAAAGTTTCTCTAAAAGTTAAGTTTTAGTATTTTTAATCAATGTGTATGTAGGTAATGAAATACAAATACACATAGATAATGTTATGTGTTGTATATGTGTAAACCATTATTTTGGTCAAATGACATTATTCTTATTTTTAGTTGATGAATTTGTTGCAAAATCCCTCCCAATATTCATGGATCATTGGAGATAGCAATAACTATTGGAAGAATATTTTTTATGCCTCACACACAAGTAAACTTATAATGTGATTGTCCTTATAAATTTATTATTTTAACTAATGTTATTTAGTGCAATAAATGACATTCATCTTTACTCATTATTTCTTAATGTTTGACATAGGAGGACCTAAGAACTATGGTTCATGCATCTACCCCTCAAGTTGATAAAAAGTAGAGGTTGCCAAGAATGAATTATTAGTTTTCAATAAGTTTTTATTTACTAATGTCATGTTTTGTGTACTAATGTGTATATTATTTATTTTTATTAATAGCTAGAGCTATAATGATGTCTCAATCATAGGAGATATAATTAGTGGAGGAGAGATACCAAGTATAAGATTTCCAAGATACTCTAAATGGCCAACCAAAGAAGGCACAAGTGCAAACAAGATACACAAGCCCCCAATATCTAAGATCTCATGGCAAACCAACAAAGGCACAAAGAGACACATGCCTATGTTAAATATGCAGCAGCAGGACAAGATACAAAAGCATATAATGCCAAAATTAATGAGAAGAGAAAGAGGGGAGAGGGGATGGATCAAGCCTCGACTATTTGTCCAATTAGTATGTATCAAGCCTTATCTGTTTTTCCAAAAACATTTACAAGTGGAAACCCGTTGTCCACTATGCAAACAAATGTACTCACACAAGCTAGTGAAATTCATTGTCCACTAGGTGAGCCCCAAAAAGTGGCTAATGGGGAAGTCATGCAGGTCTACAAGCTCCCATTATACTAACCATACTAGAGTTATACCTCCTGATAACTTTGATAAGGCACCACAAAATGGTCACAAGGCTAGAAAGTTGCATTATGCTAGGAACTTATGAAAAAAAAGGCTTCATTGGTAAGCAAGTTGTGTTATGCTTGGTGGCCATGAAAAACTTAAAGGCTCCACTAGCAAGCAAATTGTGTTATGTTTGGTGGCCTTGATACATGCAATATGATATTCAAAGGGATTTTTCTATGTTCATGGAAGGTCTCACCTTAGGGAACATCATGCTTAATGTCTCCAAGAGAGGACTAGTCAAGGATAAAAGATTCACAACTTAGGGAATGCAATCAACAGAATCACCACTAATAGGAATGTCATATTCCAAGAAAATTCACAATCTTGAAGGACATCAAACCCAATGACACCACCAAGAAGACACATCAAGTGAAGAAGACCACAATTTGAAGCAAACAATGAGTGGGGACGTGTATGCCCCCACTTTAAAAAAATTGCTAAACACCATGTTGTGAGAAATTACTTTAAAGTAGAACACAATAAGTGCCAATACATGAGAGCTTAATTGCAAAAATACCTATGTAAAACATACGTTTCCAAGATAGAGTTATGTCATAAAAAGGGGTTTCCCCCAAAATGCAATAGAAAGAAAAGTATGTCACATGCGAGCCAACTTAAAAGGCATGACATCCACATCCCAAGCTTGCTCTTATATATACATGGAAGGTATTCAACAAGCCAAAAGAGACAACAACAAGTGGCATTCTAGGAAAAGGATACCTAACCCCTTTCCCCCCAAGGGAAAAAGGTGAGTCAAAAATGGATGATGATATGTTGCTCCTTGCAAAAAGGAAATATGATTACATAAATCCAAGTTTATACCCTCATGCACGGTAGTGAATATGTTATGATACTACAACTACCATATGACAAGGAGCAGCAACTAATGTTGTTGACTATAATGAGTAGGAAAAGTACCAATTTGATGCATATGCAATGAGGTATTCCACATCTAGTATCTATCAGTTTAGGATGCACCAAGGTTAAAGTTGTCTTAAAGAATCTTTTTTAAGAGTGTTGATATTAAGTGAAGGATTTTTTTATGTTTTGTTTGTTTCAAGGGACAATAATGAAGATTGTTATTTGTTTCTTGTGTGTAAGGCTCTATAGGGACATGAAGACCTTGTTCTCTAGCACCACATCCTTTTCTAGTATAACCAAGTTGTCTCAAAATCTCACTTCTTCCATAAAGTTTTTCCATTTCTTTTGGATTTGGTGGTTTCTCATGATCACGCTCTTCATATGTGTATGTATAACTTGTGTTTTTCTTTTCTTTGCTAAAATTTGTGGACTCATATGCTTTTGATGACTCAACTTGTGTGGATATTATGTTTGTTTCTTTCTCTTTTCTTTTTTTGTGTGTAATCTTGTATTCTCCCATGAATGTAGGTGTGAAATCCAACAAACCCTAATCATCATCCAATAGCTTTGTGACATCTTCAATATTCTTTTCTTTTTCTTCCTCTTGCATGGGTTCTACTTTTGAAGTTGGTATCAATGTTTTAAGATGATTTTTCATTCCTGTTTCAATTTGCAAACAATTGTGATATGATTTTGGGTTGGATTTGATTGTGTAGACTTTGTTGTTGTACATTTACTTCACTAGGAAATGTAATGTGGAAGGCACCGCATTCATTGCATAAATCCAAGGTCTACCAATGAGAAAAAAATTTAGTTCATTAGGCATGGAATGAATTGGAGTTTTCCATGTGACCTTTCCAACTCTAATTGGCAATGTTATCACTCCAAGTGGTTATTTTACCACATTATCAAATCCACGAATAGATAAAGAATCAGGTTCAATTTGTAAGACCTCACCTTGAAGATAATGGTGCTAGCATGAGAAGAGAGAACCATCAAGAGCAAATCAAAAGACTTCTTGTTGAGGATGTAAAATTGACCCAATTTAGAGCCTAGAAATAAGTAGAGCTAATGTATTAGAAGACTAAGGTTGTGAGGGCATTTAATTATGATTCATGTGAGGCGTAAGTGGGGAGTTAGGTCTTGGGAACCCCTAGCTAAGTTTGAAACTCAGATGGACTTTTGAATGGGCTTTTAAAGAGAGTTGATCATTTTTTTTGTTAAAGTGCAAAAATGGACCCCCTAGGGTCTATAGCTTAGAGGTAGGGACCAAATGGACATACTATAGTGCTCCTAGGACATGATTTAACCCCTGAAAAGCCTCCATAATGGGGTGTGACGAGTTTTGAGGAAAAGATACGGTGGAAAGATGGAGGTGGTGTCCAAATGCATGTCCCCCTCTTAAATAAGGAAAATACCCTCATTGATGGAGGTGGTAAACTCTACACCTCTCCATCCAAGGGTTGCAATTGTTGAAAAAAAAAAATATTTGGAGAGGAAGAAGGAGTGGATTGTTACCCACTTCTCCTCTTGGAGAACTTGAGAGGAGATGGTAGAAAGAATGAGAAGAGGATAGGAGACCACCTCTTTGGGAAGACAGTGATCAAGATGGATTGGCTTGGAGAGGAATGATGGACAAAGGATTTCAATCCCTTCACCTATAAGAAAAGAGATAAGTTTTTTTCCCATTTTCATTGACCCTTGTGTATTGGTCATAAGAAGGTGACATAGTGTATGGGTCATGGTTGAAAACGGAAAGTAGAGAATCTAGATGCATGAAATTTATGCTATGCTAGTTTATCCTTTTGTAATATGAGAAAATACTCCATTTATCATCATGGAGCTAAAATAATTTCTTGCTCGGGGGTATGGCTAGAACCCATGAGGCTCCATGATGCCATTATGGTAGAGTGGAGAGCAAGACCTAATCAGTTGTGTGTACATTGTAATTCTTCAAATTTGTTGTAAGGTTGAAATTTGGTGTTGTGTAATATGATAGAGAATAGGAAAGAGAAAGCTTCATCCATTTAGCATGTACTCTTGGTAAAATGTTGGTCTAAAAGTGTTGGATTTTAGCCCTTAATACCTCCACTTGAAAAACCTCGTCATAAAATAAAAAGATTGGAATTTGCTCATAATGAGAATGATTGTTTTGAATTTATGGATCAAGGAAAGGTGGTTTGTGTTTTGAAATCAAGGGTATAATAAGTTATGTCAAAAATATAGGGAGAAAGAAGGGTGTAAAATATCATCTCATTGGTGAGATATTCATTCAAATGAGGGTTCTCCTCTCTTTTAGAAAATGTTATAGCCAAGATCATCTTAAATACTCAACTAGGATCTTGTAAATAACCAACCTGCTCTTAACAAGTAAATAACCAAATAAATAAATTCATTGCAAAGGGTATTCATAAACTGGTATACAAGTGTTAGTATAGAAATGACAAACAGTCTATTAAAGGCAATCGATTTGCTTCACTCGAGTGGATAAGGAAAACAAGAACAAAATGAAAACAAAAAGAAACTAAAACCAAATAGGTTCCTCCACTGCATGGACAAGAGTGTTTGCACGAAATGAACCAAAACAAAGTTGTAATAAGCTCATTGCGTTGAACAAAAATAATTACATATGATGCCCCATTCTCCCTTTTTGGGTAGAAATAAGATGAAACATTTTAGTTTCAACTGAGCATGTGGCCTTCGGGTCACGTTCGTCTCACTACGCATGCTAAACCTTCCAACGACCATCAGTTGCCCAAAAATAAAAATAAAAAAATACAACATTCAAATGCTAACTTTCAGTCACATAATCTTTATCATCCCTTGCCACTATTGGGCCCTTTCTTCAATGCTAACAAAGCTCACCATTTATGGAGATGCTTGACGTGTAGCAGCCAAGTTCACCTTGAAATATGAATTAAGGTGAGCAGAATAAATATTGTATATGCACTAATGCACTGGTGTTATTTGAACTGCAAAGGTAGTTCTAGTCAATTGACATGTTAGGTATGTATTATGGTTGCTTAGATAGCACAACAATTACCTCAAAAAGAAAGATAATTATGAATACAAGTGGTTGGCTGGAATGGTAACGTTGGGTCCTCCCGAGGTCATTAATATGAGATAAATTCTAGTCAGTTACTAGCAGAAGGAAGTTGAGAAAAAATGTGTTAAGGATTCGTAGCAATACATTGGGATCATTTATAGGTGGGAGAAACACAAGTAAATGGTATGGTCGACGTGATTTCTTTTGAGAAGCCCAATTCCTAATTGCATGTCAGATGCATTCTCTGGTAGTAATCTTCAAACAGAGCAATCAAAATCAAGATGTCAGTGTTTTTGACGCCTTCCTATATCGCACAATTATTTCTGCCAACCGAATGTAGGAATTTCACCCATTCTATTAATGTTATTCCAGTCAAAAATATTTATGCCCCTAGCCTTATTCCCTCCATTTCCTATTTGAATAAAAAAAAATATACTCTCAAGCAACCAGGCCTTTTGCAAAATATGAAGACATTTATTAGCTGATACTCAAGTCGCTAATTTGGTATATCTTGTGTCAGTGTGAGCCAACCCTTTGTATTTTACTGCCACATCTACAAACCTACAAATATTGGACCTATCACATTTATTAATTGTGATGTCATCGAATTTTGCCTAGGGGAAATTCAACATTTTGGCACCTTTTCCTAGCATTTATGACACCTTGAGATATTAATGACAAAATCCCATGGGTCATAATTTTGCAATTCTGACTCCATGAGGACAAGTGGTTGAGCGACAAAAGCCTGGAAATGCACTTTTCAAGAATATAGGCTTTGGACGTCTGTGCGGCATGATAGTATCCTATCAATTTCCCGAGTTCAAAACATGGAATCTGGAAGGTTAACCCATGAGACATGTGTCATAGTAGTTACATTCTTAAAGTAACAGCTCTTTGTTTCCCTTGCAAGCATTAAAAACCTCTTTTTGGCTCTCATTTGGGGGTTGGAAGACATCACTCAAGTTCTCTTACTTTTTTGCTCCAACATTGAGATCTCTTCACTTTTGATAACAGTGCTCTCACAAGCAAAGCCATGTAGGACTGAGGTCCTCCCAACAACTACAATAGCTCTCAAGCAAGCACTCAACGGTGCATATGTGTGCTCCAAAGAGGGTCTAGGCCTGTGGGTAACACTCTCTCTCTCACTCACTTTCCTTTCACATTTTCTCATTTACTATCTTGTGGTGTGGGTTATACTCCCGAGCAGGTATTGCTCTCACCACATGCTTCTCGTGGTGTAGGTTCTACTCCTAAGTGGGTATTGCTTTCACTACAAGCTTTGTTTACATCTTTAACACTCTTTCCAAACTTGGTTGTCCATGGAGGTGGGAACACCAAAGCAGGGTTTGATTGAGGCAAGCCCCTATATAGCCACCCAATAACTTTCCCCTTGTTCTTTTGTGTGTAGGTCTTGAAAAGGAGCTTCAAGTGAAGATTCAAACGTTCAAAGGAAGGTAAGCTTTCCCCAAGCATCCTTATATTCATTTTAGTTTTTATCTTTCTGACTAATCGTATAGTGTAGTGCGACCTACCCTCGAGCTTAGAAGCAAGGCTTGTTTCTATCTGTTTGGAGTGCCTAATTTCTCTGTTGCTCAAGATGCTAGTGCATCCTTTAGACTACAACGTACTGCATTGGCATCTAGGATCTACATTGATGTCTTATGGCCTAGAGCTCCCCCTTCTGAGACAAAAATCTCCTGATTTTTCTCTTTCGAGATCTCTGGTGGATTTTCCTGAAGCATCATAGAATTCTAGTTTCCTATAGCTTAGTAAGATTCGATATCCTGAGGTGTATGAGGGTAGTTCATTCCCTAGTGATCTCTCGAGAAAAGAGAGACCTATGTACAGCGAATCCCCCTTATATCACATTTTGGTGAACCCAGCATGAATGTTTGATCTTTCTTCACGATGTCGCACGCTCATGACCTTTTTGAGGAAGATTTCGATATGTTGGAAGATGCTCTAGATGATTTCTTAGAAGTTCTCTCCCCTATCCGTAAATCTCCCGAAAAAGTCTCCTCTCAAGAGGTTGAGCAATCAGTAAATGTGGTAGTGGTCTCTGTGGCTCCTCCAAGCCTTAAGAAACCCATCATTTACGTGATCTCGGCTGACTCTTCTATCCATGGGATTTCAAGTCGTAGCAATTCATCGGACTTATACTAAAGGTTTGTGAAAGTTACGGATTCTACATCCTACAACGTTGTCGGACAGACATATCCTACAAGGAGTAATAGACAAAATCTAAATCAACAACCTACTATTCCTACATCACAACCGTCTATCCCTACTTCCTCACCACCTTCTCAACCAAGCCTTCCTTCAGCACCAAAACCTTCAATCAAAGCACTTTGCAATTATTATCTTGTCGAGCAACTTCGTGTCACTCCAACTAAGATCTCACTTTGGGACTTGCTTTAGACCACTCTGGTTTATCAAGAGATGCTCTAGGAAGCCTTACAAAAGATTCTCTTGCCTGCCTCTGCTAGGCCTATAGATGTTGATGTGCTATTGGATCATATTTGTGTGGATTTGTCGAATATCATGTTCCACCCACAAGAACTCCCACCTCCAGATGTGCAGAAGCAAGCTAATCCTTTGATGATTATAGTCAATGTTAACAACATCAGTATTAGGCACACCCTTGTTGACACCAAATTGGATCTCAATGTTTGTCGTGTAGACCTATTACCTAAGATTAATATTGATTCATCTTCTTTAGCAGCTTCCTCCTTGTACATTCATGGATTCGATAACGTCGGCTACCAAGCTCTAGGTATGATAATACTATCTTTGTAGAGCGGCCTCATTACCCTACCCACGTTAGTTTATGTGATGCCCTGCCCCTTACCATATAACATTCTCTTAGGGAGACCTTGGATCCATGCTATGGGTGTGGTGACTTCTACTTTACATTGTTCCTTAAAGTTCATTGCAAATAATCAAGTAGTTACAGTTAAAGCAAACCTAGAGGGCATTCACCTTTGTGAACTAGTCATTGTTGTTCAGGCTTCAGTTGTATCTACTCTCAAGAATTGTATTCCATCTTTGACCATCGATGCTATGGCATGTTCTTCATCAATACCCTATGTGGAAGTTGTTTCCAGAGTGAGTATCAGAAATGAAGAACCACCTAAGGTAGAAGACCTTGAGTCTCCCTTGTCTGCTTCTCAAATGAATGCTTTTCTTGGAGATGATTGGGGTTCCTTGAATTTCTTTGAATTCTTCATTGTAGAATACAAGATGAACCCCTCTTGTATAGACCTTCCAGGTACCCCTGCAACTAAGGTGGATGATGCTCCTGCAGAGGAGGAGAAGTGTGATCTTGTTTAGGAGACCACTCTTTCCTACGCCGAGGAAGATAATCCTCCCCTTACAAAGGAAAATAATGTTTAATTGTGAGCTCAATAAAGGAGGCGGGAGTACCCCTATAGAAACTTTTGACATTCATTGGTTGAATGAAATACTCTACATGGACCCGCCACCTCCTAAGGTTTTGCAAACTAGTTATGGGTCCTTCTCACATCACAAGAAACAGTTCCCATATCATTTGCATAGTCAAGCATATTTTGGAAAATCTTTTTTGAGTATTAATGAGGAGGAACCTCTATCTAATGTTAGTGAGGATGTCACACTATCTCATCTTGAAGACCGTAGTTCCCTTATTAAAGGAGATACTATTGAAGTTTCTATGGATCCTAAATCCTTGAAAAAGGTGATCAAAATTGGAAAGTGACTCTCTTTCAGAGAAGTAAATGGGCACTCTTATCTCTTACATTCTCATCCTGACATCTTCTCTTGGACGTATGAGGACATGCCTGGTATTGATGAGTCTATAATGGTTCACAATATTTTCCTATGTCCCAATGCCAAGTTGGTTAAACAAAAAATCTGAAAGATCAACCCTGGGGTGGCCCTAATGGTCAAGACTGAGATAGAGAAACTATTGAAAGCAGGCTTTATCCATCCTATCGACTATTCCCCCAGATTTTGAATATAGTTGTCATTAACAAACTTGATGGTTGTATTCACATATGTATCAAATTTCGTGACCTTAATAAGGCTTCCCTTAAAGATAATTTTTTTATGCCTAATATAGATATGATTGTTGACTTGACTACAGGCCATGCATTACTATCATGCATGGATGGCTTCTCAAGTTACAATTAGATTCATATTAACCCAGATGATCAATACAAGACAACCTTTACTACCTCATGTACTTTCTATTATGTGGTCATGCTCATTGGATTAAAGAACACAGGAGCTACTTACCAACGAGTGATGACCCTAATATTTCATGATTTCATCCAAAAAATCTTTGAAGATTACATTGATGACATATTATCAAAGTTGATAACTCGTCAAGACCACATAAAGAACCTTTGTCTTATTTTCAAGAGACTTCGACTCTATAAGATGAGACTAAATCCCCATAAGTGTGTCTTCAGCATTGACACCAACAAGCTTTTTGGGTTTATAGTTTCTCATCGTGGGATCAAAGTCGATACTAATAAGATTGATGCCATCGTTAACATGCCTCCACCAAGGAATATCACTGTGTTGCAAAGTTTACAAGGGAAGATTCAGGCAATTCAGAGATTTATATTGTAGTTGGCCGATCACACCCTTCCTTTCACTTGTTTATTAAAAAAGGATGTTCGCTTTACATGGGATGAAGAGTGTCAAAAATCTTTTGAATCAATCAAAGCCTATTTGGCCAATCCTCCCATATTGATGTCGACTATGCAGGACTAACCCTTTTTACTTTACCTGTCACGTCACCATATGCATTGGTAGCCCTTTTAGCTCAATATGATGATGTTGGAAGGGAAAGAGTGATCTACTACATCAGCCGCATCCTAGTTGACTATGAAACTTGTTATTCCTCTATGGAGAAGCAATGCCCTCTATCGAGAAGCAATGCCTCGCCCTCATCTTCGCTACGCAAAAGTTGAGGCACTATCTCCTCCATGCCAAAATGCATGTCATAGTGAAAATGGATCTTTTAAAGCATTTGTTCTCTAGCACCGACCTGATTGGGAGATTAGCAAAATGGGTTATGTTGCTTTCTGAGTTCAACATAAAATTTGTTACTCAAAAATTGATAAAGGGTCAAGCGGTTGCAAATCAACTAGTAGACGCTCCTTCATCTCGCTCCTTTCCAGGGTTAGATTTGTTTCCTGATGATAATATCTTTGTAATCAATCATGACCTCGAATGGAAAATGTATTTTGATGGGTCGAGGTTTCAAACTGGTTTTGAAGCTAGTGTGATTCCAATATCCCCTAAAGGTAAACCAGTTCCTCTATCCTTTTGGCTAGACTTTCCTTGTACCAATAACATCATTGAGTACAAAGCCCTTATTGCTAGCTTACGTGTCACAATTGCACTAAAATTCAAACATCTTTGTATTCTAGGTGATTCTGAACGTATAGTGAGCCAGATAATAGGGCCTATCAAGCCAAGTAAAGTAAGTTGTCCCGATATCAAGACCTTGCCTTGTTCTTGCTTAAACGATTCTATTCTTTCATGATAAACAGTGTCCCTAGGAGAGAAAATAGACATGTCGATGCCATGGAAAGTGTGGCTTCCTTGGTACCTTAAAAAAAAAAGATACGAAAGAATACCACTTCATGGCCCAGGTCCTGCGAACCCCTACGGTCCTTGATCAACCCGAAGCTGAGTCCCCTATATGTTCCCATGTGGACTATGGAGAGTGATTTTCTAATATCTATAACTACCTAAAAATTGGAAACTTTCCTGATGATGCGATGAAGAACGATCGCACTCATATAAGAAAGCTTTCAATTTGTTATGTTATTTTGTTTGATATCCTTTATAGGAAAGCCTATAATGGCTTGCTTCTTAGGTGTCTCACTAAAACATAAATACCCCTTGCCCTTAAAGAAGACCATGTGGGCTTCAAGGGCGAACACTTTGGTGGTAGATCCTTGGAAAGAAGACTGATACACATGGGGTACTATTGGAAAATGATGGAACAAGATTCCTTCAATTTTTTTAAGAAGTGTCCTCAATGTTTGCAACATAATCATCTTATTCATGCATCTGCCCAAGAGTTGCAAAACAAAACCTCCCCTTGGTTGTTTGCAATATGGGGGTTGGATATTATTGGAAAAATATCACCTGCTTCTTCCAAGGGGCATATCTTCATTATCACTGCAACAGATTACTTCATGAAATGGCAAAGCCATTCCACTCTAATCCACAAAAACTGAAGTTATTTGTATTTTCCTCATGAATAACATCATTTCTCAATTTGGATTTCCTGCTACTCTTGTTTCTAACAACGGTACGCCTTTCAAGAACAAGGAAGTGAAGCAGTTCCTAGAGAAATCCCATATTCAACATAGGTTTTCCACACCATACTATCCACAATATAATAGTCAAGCAGAAGCATCTAACAAAACCCTTGAGCTTATTCTCTGCAAGATGGTTAATAAGCAAGGTAAAGATTGGCGTATTCAATTGACATACACTTTGTGGGCCTATCACATGAGTTTCCGCACGGCTACAAGAACAACACCCTACAACCACATGTATGGTGTCGAAGCTATTATGCCTTTGGAGTTGGAAATTCCTTCTTTACGATTTTCCCTTAAAGGATTAATCGATGATGAAACTTACCAAGTTAACCATTTGCATTAGCTTGAAATGCTCGATGAGCATCGTCTAAGGGCCCTTGAAAATCTTAAAGCTTATCAACGGTGGTTGTCTAGGAAATATAATCAAAGTGTGCTTCCTAGAACCTTTAAAATAGGAGATCTGGTTCTTTGTGAAAACCAGAGGAATGTAAATGTGCTACCTGATCGGAGAGGAAAATTTAGTCCCAACTAGTTAGGACTATACATTGTGATCTCCATATATGGTTCAGGTGCCTATGGATTATCATCTATGGACGGAACACCTTTAAAAGATCTTGTTAATGCGATGCATCTTTGATGGTACTACATGTAATTTCCTATATGTCATTTATGTGGTGTTCTCTCTACTGAAGGGCAATA
Organism: Sequoia sempervirens; assembly: GCA_007258455.2. Taxonomy (NCBI): domain Eukaryota; kingdom Viridiplantae; phylum Streptophyta; class Pinopsida; order Cupressales; family Cupressaceae; genus Sequoia; species Sequoia sempervirens. The sequence goes on from VDFB02240885.1 coordinate 13,363, forward strand.
GCACTACATATGTTGACATTGTTCAATAACACATTTAGAAACTTTTTGTGTTGTGAATGACCACATGTGTGTGTGTGTGTGACCGTGCATCATATTACATTTATTAAAACCATTAGATCATCATTGTATTTAATTAACATACAACCATGTATGTTTATTAAATCATGATTAACATCTAATAAAAATGTACATCCATACGAGCATATAACATCCATAACATGAACATGCATAGAAAATAAAGAACATATACATCCAAATGAAACAATGCCATGAGATCAAAATCGATGTATATATATACACAATGTATGTATCCAATACCATATACATGTATAGGGCCACTGCTATCAAAAATGAGTGGTTGTTGAATATGTGTCTATACAAGAGATCTACAAGTATGATGTATGTATATGTATCTCACTACAAAAAAGATATACAAAACTGATGATGATGTCTCGAGTCACTACAACACGTGGCTCCCAGAGCTCTCTGGCTCTGGTGGATGCTCTACAACCCTAGGGATGGGTTGAACGATAGTCATGCAATGTGAACGATGGGAGCATGATACGGACAAAGCTATCTACATCCCTCTGATCTCCCCCTATAAGGAGGATATCATCAACTACACCTGCCTCAACCGATCCCATAGTCATTGAACCTCTACTGAGCTCACAGCTACTGGTTGCCTGTCGAGGTCAACAAGATGGCTCTAAAGGGTGTCGCGTTCTTGCTTAGCAGCATTAGTCCTCCTCACTATTGTGCCTCACTCGACAAGTGTCATTCATAGCTCCCCTGACATCTAGTCACACTACCCTCACACGATCGTCAGCTATGTAGTCATTTGGACAATCTCCACACCCCGCTCCTCATAAGCAGTCCTTAGACATGCAACTAGCTTGAAACTGAGGGCATGACGTCCCACAAATACTAGCCAGTAAACCTTGAGGACCGATCATTGGATCGACACAGCAAGGGCAACCTCTAAAATACACTAAGCTAGGACCCCAACCCATCCATGTGCGTCCTCTACAATCACAAGGAAAGAAATGGATATCAGTATCACATGGCATGTATATACGTATATCATAAGCAAAAAATGAAAGTACATAAACATAAAAAATACATCTCGTATACCTGGGTCCCTTGGCTGCCATGTTAGGTCAAGGTGAGGATTAGTACTAGGACCTACGCTGCCAGTCTTGGTAGTTGCTCCTAGTGCTGCTAGCATCACAGTTGCAGTAGAAGATGGTGGTGCCGAAGAGATAGGGGTAGTTGGTGGAGGATCCGACCTCCTCTGCCACCTTGGCCTCGGTGGTGTCACCTCCTCCTCCTGGGGTGCCTCCTCCTCCTCCTTCCTGGCCTATTGTCAACCTCTCCTCCTATCCTACAATGATGGGGTTGGTAAATCCTCTTGTGGACCAAGGTCCCCTCTTAGGGCACCCTCGTCGAACACAGGAGCAAGACATGCCACTCCCACCACCGTATAAAGTCTTATGCTACCCCGACATTATCGACCATTGATATGGGTGAAATATCATGGTCAGGCTCACCATCATCTGAGGGGATGATATCTATACTAGTGGGGATAGGGCAGTCCCCAACCCTCGCCACACTCCTATGGGCCCTAGTGTAGGTGGGCACGTCTATTGGTATGGTCTGTGGTATGATCTGTGGCCGGCCATGTTGTCGCATGACCTGACTCTAGTAGTAGGGTACAATAAAAAAATCCCTATGCTCAATCAAAAAATGATCTCGATGCAATTTCCTCAGTTACCTGTTGTCATCTACCCACCTGAAAAATTGGTAGGGTCTCCATCGGACCCCATCTGCAATGAGAGTGTTAAACTGTAACCGTCAAAACTATAAATATCCAAATCTCCACTGGCCTATCATATCATACTAGTGGGCCATGGGAACCCAATATGGCCATCATTGGGGAAAACTGACTAGCCGAGTGCACATGATGTGGGAAAAGGCCCACACCTACAAAAGTGTACATATTGTAAGGTTGTGATACTCATAGTGTACATACCAACCTAGCCCCTAGTAGAGGTGCGCTAGCATGTTGTGCCCCCAAGCAAAAATGGTCCTATGCTCCACCATCTCTCTAATAGTATGGACAAGGCCCTCATGCAGGTACAAGCCTCACCTATCAATCATGATTCGAAAGGTAACGGTCATGACCATAACTCGGTGGATCAATGGTGTTGTGGTCCTCGTATGTTCATACTAGTGTGTATAGATATGACCCATGTTTTCATCATCGTCTGTCCTCCCCATGCAGTAGAGGATGCCCTTTGCTCACTCCCGCATTGATCGTGTATCGTTGAGAGCCACCCACCATCTACATATGGGTAGGTTGAGGATCCAATAGATGTCCTTGAGTGTGACGATCATCTCTCCACATGACAGCTGGAAAGATGATGTGGTGGTGTACCACTACTCCATAAGGGTTGTCAAATACACTCATGGTATCTCATCTTTTTCATAGTGAATACGTGTCAGAGACTGACTCGCTCTAGAAGTGTGACCTTGTCCTCAGATAAATGGTCCCTTTTCTCACACACGAGCCAGAATGTGCGCCCTCCCGAATGCTCTCTAATCTCTAAGTACTACAAAAAATAGCAAAAAATTGAGTTAGAACATCAACATTTTGCATAAAAACAAGAAAAAATAAGCAAGACTTATGTGCGATGCACAAACATTTGTGCATCGTGCATACGTCCCTAACCGCCATGGCTACCTCGAAGACGATAGTGTGTCTTCGGGACACTAGTGCATGATTAAAACTACAACACTAATTGTGGACGATAGTGCATTTTGGATGAGGGAATAGAAAAAAGGCGCCTATGCACCTCATCGATGGGAAAATTCTAGAAAATGAGCTAAAAAACACCAAAAAAAAGGTTTTGTGGCCTACCTAGTCCACCTTGCGACCCTTGGAAATGTCTTGGCATAGCTGCTCCAATCTCGGTGCCTCATTCTCTCTCTAGATCAACATTTTGCTGACTTTTCTCTCACAAAAGTCAACAATTTACTCATAGTGAATAGTGAAAATGACCCTTCTAGGGGCCCACCTAGGTATATATAGGCCCCCCGGGGCCCATTTTTCCTAGAGTTTGTGGCTCCCCGGTTTCTCCTAAATTTACCCCACCAAGTTGGGGGAAAACTTAGGAGGGGGCATAAGGTTGCCTCTTGATCATATTTTTCTTCCCAATTGATGACATTTTTCTTCATCATTCCTCCCTCTGTGGTAGCTTTCTTCTGATTTTTTGAAGTTGAACCAAAATTTGAGTTTTGCAGGTTAACACTTTGAACAATTTTTCACAACCATTCTGACATTGTTTGTTGAGATTGGATGTTGGGGGGCACCTTCAGTACTAGTTAGCTTGACTTTGATGGCCGCTATGGTCTCTCTCTGTTGGCATGCAAATTTGTAAAATTTAAAATTTTGGATAAAATTCTTCTTTTCTACTTTAGTGAGGCTGATTTTTTCAAAATCAAGCCCACTAAAGTGGGGGAAAAATGTGATGTTGTCGAATTGCACCTAGGGGTAATTCCACATTTTGGCACCTTTGCCTAGCATTTACAAGACCTTGAGATATTAATGACAAAATCCCATGGGTCAAAATTTTCACCATGCACTTCTCATGGTGTGGGTTCTACTCCTGAGCGGGTATTACTTTTACCATACACTTTGTTTACATCTTTATCACTCTTTCCAAACATGGCTATCCATGGAGGTGGGAAAACCAAAGTGGGGTCTGACTGAGGCAAGCCCCTATACAGCCACCCAGCAACTTTCCCCTTGTTCTTTTGTGTGTAGGTCATGAAAAGGAGCTTGGAGTGAAGATTCAGACATTCAAAGGAAGGTAAGCTTTCCCCAAGCATCCTTATATTCATTTTAGTTTTTAGCTTTCTGACTAATTGTATAGTGTAGTACGACCTACCCCCTAGCTTAGAATCAAGGCTTGTTTCTATTTGTTTGGAGTGCTTGAGTTCTTTGTTGCTCAAGACGTCAGCGCGTCCTTTAGACTACAGTGCATCGTGCTAGCATACAGGATTTGCGTTGACGTCTTATGGATGAGAGCTCCCCCTTCTAAGACAGAAATCTCTTGGTTTTTCTCTTTTGGAACCTCTAGTGGATTTCCCTGAAGCATCATAGAACTCTAGTTTCCTAGTGCTTAGTAAGATTCAATATCCTGAGGTGTATGAGGGCAGTTCGTTCCCTACTGATCTCTTGACAAAAGAGACGTGTGTAGTGAATCCCGCTTATATCACATTAATATTTCAAGTAAAATGATTACTAACTGTGTCAAGAAGAAGTTGGGAACAATATAGGGGAGAGGAGTCAGAACGTGTGCCCCCAAATTTTGATGGTCCATGTGGTGTGCCACATGGACCAATAATTTATTTTTTCAATAACCATTACATGTAGGGTCCTAATTAACAGTAAATAAAAAATATAATTTAAAAAAAAAAATTGCCACGTCGGATGACAAATTTTTTCGATTGCATATTTTAAATCCCCAAAAAGACCCCTCGATCGATACGTAGGCACCTCGGGTGCCACTTCGTGCATGGCACGACGTCCGAAGTTGACATCCTTTCCACATCAACTTCTCTAACTTTTCCACCTTAAAGAATTTGTTACATCACATTTATCACTCACCACCCCTTGCTATACTTCTCGTATGTTGTGTTTAATGAACATCTCTTCTCGTTAGCTCCACACCACCTCACATTTTTTTGAGCCAACTTGCATTCAATGTTGCCAGTTCCTCGCTCTTCTCGCCATCTTTATGGCCTTTCATTCTAGCAAGTTTGCATTCTTTCTTCACTTGCACGCCACTACGTGCTTGGTTCATCCTCTACAAGTTTCAAACAGAAACCACAACCTACAATGCTCGGACTCCGATTAGTATATGGGTAGATGCCAATTAGTGAACATTACTAGCAACTCCATTTCTGCCATGCAAGCATCTAACGGGTTCCTCGCCGCCATGAAGGTAACCAGCATTTCTTACCTTGGTGTCATTTTTTTAACTTAAATCCAGTTGTTTTCATCACAGCTATTTGCAAGTGAAGCCACTTGAATGGTGTTGCGTACTCAGGATTCAGCTGCTCTCCACCTGTATTGAGCTATTTGATGTAGGTGAGCTTGCTCACTAAGGCTCGCCATTATTTAGTTATTTTAGTTTTCTTTGCATTTTGTGTTTTTTTTATTTGAATTTTGGTTTTGCAGAAATCATTTTTTTGAGTTTAAGTTTAGTGTTTATGAACACCGTCCATTTGTGTTCATAAACACATTAAATTTTTGGAAATTAATATTATATTCAAGAATCGCTCTCTTTCATGGGGTTTATCTTTTTATTTTATACAAAGATAATAATATTGTTGGTTGTTTTCGCGCCACTAAAAAATCTGGGGTTGTTTTCTTCTTTCATTAATAATATTGTTCATTTTTTCCTTGCCATAAATGAAGTTGTATTAATTTTTATTCCTTTCTATGTCCATAGGGTTTATAATGAAAATATTACAATCAAATTTTGGCATTTCTCTTTCATTAGGTTTATTTTGCAAATATTACAGTCATAGTTTACCATTTTTATTTCACTAGGGTTTATCATTGACTCTGGTTATCCTATTCTCATAGGTTTTGCATTATCATTGACTCTACTTATCATATTCTCATAGGATCTGCATTATCATTGACTTTGCTTATCGTATTCTCATAGGTTTTGCATTATCATTAGCTTTGCTTATCGTGTTCTCACAAGTTATGAATTATCATTGACTATGCTTATCGTTTTCTCATAATTTATGCATTATCATTGACTTTGCTTATCATATTCTCATAGGTTCTGCATGATCATTGACTCTGCTTATCATATTCTCATAGGTTCTACATTATCATTCACTTAGACTATGTTCTCTATTTCATAAACCAAAAAAAATTAATGTGGGTTAATCTTTTTTTAGGTTTTGCTTCATCCATTCAGTGACTTTAAAAATGTATGTTGTTTTTGTGCCATAGATAAATATGTGGGTGTTATTTTTTTATGGGTTATGCTCCATCAATTCATTCATATACCTATGTGATAATTGTTAAACTCTTATTGTTTTCCATTCCTAAGCTTTATATTGTTTTTCATTACAACCATTACAGTCATGGGTTAGTGTTAATGTTTTGATTAAATTTATTTAGTACCATTTGTAGGTGTCATTGATAAAATTGGGGGTGTTAGGTTTTTCGTAGGTGTTGCTTCATCCATTCATTAATGCTATTTTTTGTAGGTGCCATTCATTAATTTGGGGGTGTTATGTTTGACAATGGTTAGGATTCATCAATTTAGACATGCAATTATTGGAGCTTTTTTATTTGCATAACAAATATTTGGGGGTCTTCATTTTTTCATAGGTTCTACTTGATTAGGTACTATATATATTTTTGGGGGTGCTACCTTGTTTGTAAGTTCAAATTCATCATGGTTAGTCATCAAATACTCTACCAGTTTCAAGTGCCATTTGGAATTTTTTGGGTGCTATGTTTTTCATAGGTTTCATTCATCAATTTAGTCACCAACTATGTAGCCTTTTTTTTGGTTCCATTGATAAATATGGGGGTGTTAGGCTTATCATATGTGCTAGTTCATTAAATCTGTAATGCAAATGTTTGTATCTTTTTTTTAGATGTCATTGATTATTTTGGGGGTGTTATCTTTTACATAGGTTATTTTTCATCAATTCAGTCATCCAATTATTGTAGCTTCTTTTCGTGCCTTGGAAATATATGGGGGTCTTCTATTTTTGTTAGGTTTTGCTTCATCAATTCAGTCATGCATATATTGTACCTTTTTTAGGTACCACAGATAATTTTGGGGGTCTTCTCTTGTTTGTAAGTTCTACTTCATCAATTCAGTCATCTATTCTACCATTGAATAATTTCCCACAGTGGTACGCTCGTCCTCCACAAGTATATATGAAAAAACTTGCATAAAAAATCACAATGATATCAAACACATATCAGATATTAAATGCACGTTTAATTGTTTATATATATATATGTGTGTGTGTGTGTGTGTGCATATATATAGACATATACATATACATATATCAAACAGTGGTACCATCAATTCAATCATGCATATATTGTACCTTTTTTAGGTACCATAGATAATTTTGGGGGTCTTCTCTTGTTTGTAAGTTCTACTTCATCAATTCAATCATCTATTCTACCATTGAATAATTTCCCACAATGGTACACTGGTCCTCCACAAGTATATATGAAAAAACTCTCGCATAAAAAATCACGATGATATCAAACACATATTGGATATTAAATGCACGTTTAATTGTTTATATATATATGTGTGTGTGTGTGTGTGTATTCATGTATATAGACATATACATATACATAGACAAATGTATATGTATATCAAATATTAAATGCACACATAATTGTATATATTTCGAAACAAAAAAATTACACACTGGAAACTAAACATGATGAAGTGTATCCAACTTGTATATGCTTAAGGTCTTTGCATCATCTTTATCTATATGCATATGTATATGTATACGTATATGTATATGTACATATACTACTTTCCTAACATCCCGCATATTTTTTGAGCCAACCCGCATTCAATGTTCCTAGTGCCTTGCATCAACTTTACAACCTTTCATTCTAGCAACTTCTTGTTTATTCTTCACAATGATGGCAATGTATGTGTATGTGTATGTGTATGTGTATATGTCTTTGTGTATGTATATGTATATGTAAATGTGTATGTGTATATGTAAATGTGTATAGATGTGTGGAGGTCTTAAGTGGACTACCTTTCCATGTTTACTTCTCTCACTCAGCCATCCTAACACTCCACTGTGTCGCATTAATCACTCATTGTACCGTGCTATACTTATCTACAGTCATGTTTAATTCACTTATGTCTATGCATATGTATATGTGTATGTGTATGTGTATGTGTATGCTTCATCAATTCAGACCTGCAACAATTGCATCTTTTATAGGTGCCATTGATTAATTTTTGGGTGTCCTCTACTTTATATGATGTGCACCTGAACTCAGATTGAGAGCTTGTTGCACCAATGCAGGCGTCACTTTCACATTCATCACAACTACATAATGTCAACAAGGTGCCAAGTCAACACAATTCAAGCCCATCTTACCCATCTTTGACCGACTAGCGAGCCCATTACAACCATGCTTCCCACCGTAGCATAACCAAACCAACAAGCAAATGCATCTTCCTGTCTCATCAAACATGAAACCTACAACACATATCAGCATGAGTCTATCCCATCTCGCCAAGTAAGGTGTGCACGTAGTCATGGTGAACTCCAAAATCCCATCTGCATCCATTTTTACAAGTTGTAAGGAAACCATTATTAAAAAAAAATTATGCAGACAATTGCAAAGAATACACCAAACTAATCAACTAAATAATTAATGGCCGAAATCAATTAGATTCACCAAACAACCATCAATCATATTCAAATAATTCCCAATTCAAATAGCCATGAAAACCTTCAAGTATTCACATGTATTACCATAGCACAATAATCAGTAGTAAAACTTTGTTACAACATGTATTTAGGGGACTTGGTTTTCCAAAGGCCTTGTATGGTTGGCTATGTAGCACTTCACAATTGAAAGGTCCAATTGTGGACAAGTGCAACATAGATTACCATTACAAAGGCCTTGGGAAAATCAAGTATCCCTAAACTATTATACATTGTGACAATTGCACAAACATTCACACTACAATTTTTTTTTAATATTTGTATGGTTGGAAGTTACAATTATTTTGATGGTTCCAACATCAAGGTCTACTATTCAATTAATTTGGGGGTTTCCTCTTTTGCATAGGTTATCTTTTTTAGGTATACAAATATTAATTTGGGGTTGTTATCTATTTAATATGTTTTGCTACATCAATTCAATCATGAAACTATTCTATCTTTCTTAGGTGTTCTCTTCTTTTATAGGTTATGCTTCATCAAATTATCCGTACAACAATTCTATAAATTTTAGGTGCCTTTGATTAATGGCAAGGATGATCTATTTTTTAGGTGCTTTGATTCATTTGGGGGTGTTATCTTTTTAATAGGTTATGCTACATCAATTCAATCATGCAACTATTGTAGCTTTCATAGGTGCCATTGAAACAAATGGGGGTGTTTTATTTTCTATAGGTTATGCTTCACCAATTTATCCCTACAACTATTGTATCAATTTTACGTGCCTTTGATTAATTTGGGGGTTTTATATTTTTAATAAGTTTTGCTACATCAATTCAATCATGCAACTATTTTAGCTTTCTTAGTTTCCATTGACACATATGGGGGTGTTCTATTTTTTATAGGTTATGCTTCACCAATTCAGCCCTGCAACAATTGTATCATTTTTAGGTGTCTTTGATGAATTGCAAGGGTGTTCCCTTTTTTAGGTGTCTTTGATTAATTTGGGGTGTTATCATTTTAATAGGTTCTACTACATCAATTCAATCATGCAACTATTGTAGCTTTCTTAGGTGTCATTGACACATGGGGGTGTTCTATTTTTTATAGGTTATGCTTCACCAATTCAGCCCTGCAACAATTGTATCATTTTTAGGTACCTTTGATGAATTGCAAGGGTGTTCCCTTTTTTAGGTGCCTTTGATTAATTTGGGGGTGTTATCTTTTTAATAGGTTCTTCTACATCAATTCAATCATGCAACTATTGTAGCTTTCTTAGGTGTCATTGATGTATTTATATGTGTTGTCTTTTGCGTCAAATCAGTCTTGTAGCTATTGTGTGTTCATCAAAGACTCAATGCTATTCTTATGTACAGTCGTGTTTACATTGTCTATCTATATATGTATTTGAATCACTTAGGGGACTTGGTTTTTTGAAGGATTTCAGTGGTTCCCTATGAAACACTTCACAATTCAAATGGAATTGTGGACCCGTGTAGCATACGTTGTCATCGGAAGAGTGTTCATAAAATCAAGTCTCCCTAATTCATTACTAAATGCAACAATAAACATGACTCTATAGGGGAGAGGAGCCGAAACATGTGCATCCAATTTTTTGTGGTCTACATTAACAAAAAAACCATATTTATATGACTAAATTGAAGAACAACATAACATATTTCTAAAGCATATAGATACATATTTACATGATTGAATTGATGAAGCAAAACCAATGAAAAATGTATGTGTATATAAATGTATATGTATATGTATACATATATGTATATGTATATGTATATGTATACATATATGCTGTATATATATACATATACATATATTGTAATACCCCGTCACGCAACCCTAAGGAAAGTTGCAATTAAATACTTAGACGTACTATTTTTTTTTTTGTTTAATTACAATTAACAAGCAAGTTCACTAACCATTGACAACAACCCCTAAGGTTATGAGACTGAGTTTACTTTGAACTTTAAACAAGAAACATGAATTGAAAACATATCATTTAATTACTTAAAGAATTAAGAATGCATACATTCCATACATGATAATTTACATCAAAGAATATGAGATACCACTTGATTTCATATAACAATAAAATTACATCACTCATTCCCCGAATGAGATAAATCCAATAAGCATTGTTATATATTACAACTTCAACCTTGATCACAATGAGGGGTAATAAAATACAAGCTTCCAACTGAAATGAATAACGCATGAAAAGATATTGGATCCCACGAGCTCTCCAACTGGAAATCTCGTCCACATGAATAAGACAACCCAATGGATTAAGGTGCACGTTCCACCCAACCGTGTGATACCCGAAGGCTCACCCCCTTGTGCTAGGAGATAGTAACCAGGAATTCCTACACAAGACCATCTACCACTAGACACAAGCTAAAAAAAAACTAAATTGAATTAGATACAAGTACAATATCACTTAACACAAAGGTTAAAATGCTTCCAGAGAATAATGATCATTTACGCAGTACAACAAAACTGACTTATGGTTGACATAAAGAGAGTGTCACATGACATTTGCTATGAGTTACCCAGGCTCAGCTATCCTAGGCTACTAGACCTCCATCTTGGGTTACCCTGGATCAACTCTACCAGCCGTCGGACCCTCATACAAACTGTGCTTCTCGTCTCATCTCAAACCTTAAAAGCGAATGATTCATGAGAGAGGCATTAATTATCTTAATTAGTCTGAGATTTTTTCATTAATTATTTTTAAGTTATCACTTACTTAAACCCTATGTGAGTTACCCTGGCGCCCTTTTGTGTGTTGGACCCCCACAAAGAGCCACTCTCTTATCGACAACACACATAGTACCAAACCACAATCCAATGGGTAACCTAGATAAGATGACCTCTCCAATCCAAGGAGGCAACGAATAAAGGAAACTCACTCCAAACACTGGAGGAAACAAAATACATACTCCACTCCTTCCAAAGGAGGCACAAACCACATAACCCTCTCTTAATCTCAAGGAGGCACAAACCATCACCGTTCGTGATTACCGGGTGAAACAACATGATACTTCTATACTCGCTACCCAAAAACAAACCCAAGGTTGACATCGTAATAGGACAATCCCTATCCTCTAGGAACCTCTGGAAGACTTACATAACAAATGACTCAACTGTCCAACATCGAGAATGAACGAAAATATCATTTAAAAAGCATTTTTAGAAACTCAATAAACTAATGTTAGGGTTTCCTAAACCCAAGCCAAGCACTGGTATAGTACATGAAATCAAATTTAAATAATTCGCATTATTCATTCATACTCAAAATAAATCAATTCACATTGGCAATATTAAGGAATTTAAAATTTAATCATTTAATTTCATTCATTCAATCATACATAATGATTAAAATCAATATTTTTAAATGAAATCATTTATTATAATATCAATTTCATTTCAACTATGAAAATGAGATAATCATTTTAAAATTCCTATTTTAAATATTTAAATATCATTTTTATATTCCAAGATTTTCTGATTCTTCAATAGTTAAAATCAAATCTTTAAATAAATCATTTGATTATAAAGACAATTCCTTTCCAATTAATTATCAGAAAAATAATCATTATAAAATTCATATATTTAAATATTTGAATTTTATTTAATTATATAAACATATCCCTATAAAAAAACATTTTTTTCCCAATAAATAAAAAAAACAAAAATTTAAAATTATTTTTATAAAAAGAAAAGGGGGTTACCCTTGGCCCCACGACCCCCTTAGGGAGGAAGGATGCAACCAAGGTTGTGCCCAACCTCCCTTTGGAGGTTGGCGCTGCTAGTGGCAACACCCCTCCATGGGGCGGCTGTGGCAGCCCATGGCTGCGGCCTCCCTACCCTTGCCAAAAAAAAAATTATTATTATTTTAATTATTTTTTTTATATATAACATTTTTAATGTTTAAACAATACAGTCTCCTTTGTATTTTGCACAGAAATTTCCTATGTAATATATTTTTTCAAAAACCTAGCATTTCTAAATGTACAAAAATATATTTATATATATATATGCTTGTAAATGTATGCATATAAAGGAGATATATATATATATATATGCTTGTAAATGTATGTATATAAAGGATATATATATATATGTCTGAAACTTCCATTTCACGGTCTAAATTGGGCAAATGTTCAACAGAATAATAAAACACAGCAAATTTTAATTTCAAAAAAGAACATAATGAAAAATTCCCAAATTCACAATGTTTTCTGATTTCTTCTTATTTCTTCCAAATTTCTATTGCTTTTTTTTTATTTTCTTTTGTTGAAACTTGGAGATTTCAGTTAAAAGAGATTGTTTCTCTTCAAGAACACTAAATTTGTTTCAAGCTTTTAACTAGATTTTCAAAATGGTTTCCAAGCAAGTTTCAAATTGAAAATGCAATTTTCTAAAACAATAAACAAATAGAACCTGAAATCTGAAGTTGGATGGAGAGTTTGAGAAGAAAGATGAGTTGCAAATTCCAGTTCCTCCAAAGCTTTCCCAAAATCCAAATTGCATCCACCAAAACTTGAACTCTCCTTCCAATTTTCTCACAGCCAAATTCCAAGAATGAAAAGTCTCCCTTGATTTTTCCCCAAATTTGGTCAAATACCCCAAAATAAAAATATCCAAGATGTTTTTTTTTTTTTTAATTTAAAACAAAAATAAATATCTCATATATATTAAATATATTGCAATTGGAGAATTTTTTTATTTTTTTGAAATTTAAAACAAAAATAAATATCTCATATATATTAAATATATTGCAATTTGGAGATATTTTCATTTTTTGAAATTTAAAACAAAATTACTTTCCAAATGAAATTTCATGCATTTAAAAATCTCTTTTTACAAAAAGCATTCAAAATTTTGAAAAGAAATTCTTTTACCGATTAATTTTCAAAAAGTGAAATTTAAAACATATTTCCATTTTATAATTTAAATCTAAATATCAATAATGTCAAAACAACTAACTTAATTTAATTTATCACTATTAACTTAATTAATCAATAATTAAATCTAATCCAAGATTAGATTATTTTATTAATTAAATTAAATTAATCGATAAAATAAATAACATTTCAACATTGCAACTAGATATATTTAATTATCATTTTAACTACACCTGCCATTTAACAACCTTTATAATTTGAAATTAAATAAAAACCAAAGGTGAAATGGACATTATTAAAGCCACTAAACCTAACTACAACCTAACGACACACTATGACTAGGGTGATGACATGGCACGGAAAACCTAGCTACTATCTCCCAATCAAATATCGTTGGCCAATGGATATGCTCAAACCTGTGAAACCAGGAGGAGTTTATGTCATGTACCTATCAACTTGAGAACAAAGAGTATATCAAGCATGCATATATACATAATATGATCAAACACACCATGAAGAAGAAATCTCAAAATCGTAGGGCGCTCGCAAGCGAGTGATACAATCTCGTCCCCTTCACCAATACAAACTTGCTAACTAATGATTCTAACATCATTAATTCAAATATCTGCTAAGTTAATCCAAAACATGCCACAAAGATAACATCAAAATATAATATTCTCATTGCTTTATAGTTCGTGATCAAATAGTAACCAAGTTCCAAAGTCAGAACATAAACAAAAACAACATGCAAAGAAGAACAATGTCGATCAAAAGAGTCAAAATGAAGGGGTGTTACATATATGTATATGTATGTACATATGTATATAGAATTGCTTACATGCAGAACCTATAAAAAAGAGAACCCCAAATTTATCTATGGCATCGAAACAACCAAATATATTATTTGTTACTAAAATAAAAATTTGCAACATTGCTTAAATGCATTCATTTGAATAATAGAACACCCCCAAATTTATCTATGGCACGGAAACAACAAACAATGTTATGTATATGTATTTTTGTATGTGTATGCGTATATATATGTATAGGTATACATTTATGTATATTTGTGTATACATGTATATATATACATACACACAAACACACACACACACACACACACACACACACACACACACACACACATGTATGTATGTGCATATGTATATAGAATTGCTTACATGTAGAATCTATGAAAAAGAGAACAACCTCAAGTTTATGAATGGCGTCAAAACAACCAACAATATTGTTTGTTACTGAAATGAAAAATTGCAGCATTGCTTACATGCATTAATTTGCATGATTGAATTGAGTCACAACAGAAAAATAGATATGCATTCATTTACATTGAATTAAAGATGAAGCAACACCTATGAAAAAGATAACACCCCCAAATTAATCAATGGCACCTAAAAAAGATACAATAGTTGCATGACTAAATTGAAGAGCAACAACAAAACATATATATGTGCATATATGTATATCTGTATACATATACATATACATATATGTACATGTATATTTATATGTATGCCTATGTGTATTTATATGTGTATGTCTATGTATATACATATATATACATATGTATAAGTCTATGTATATGAATATGTATATGTATTTGTAGATACATATACATATATGTATGTATATGTATATATGTATATACATATACATATACATATGCATAAAGATATAAATATATGTATATGTAACAATAGAAATAATTTGCTTGTAACGTTCACCAACCGGCGTCTATCCATCTCTTAATTGGAGTTCGAGCATCGCAATTTGTGGTTGTTGTTTGAAACTTGCAGAGGATGAACTGAGCATGTAGTGGCGTGCAAGTGAAGAAAAAATGAGAACTTGCTAGAATAGTTGCATGATTGAATTGATGTATATGTATATGTATATGTATAGGTTGGGTAGAAAAATATGCAAGGTGGCGTCGAGCTAAGAGGAAGTGACATGCATTAAACACAGTAGAGAAGAAGTATAGCAAGGGGCAGCAAGTGATAAATGCGACACAGTGGAATGTCAGGGTGGCAGAGTGAGAGAAGTAGATGTGGAAAGGCTATCAAATTCGGATGCCATGCCACGTAGGAAATGGTAGCTGAAGTGCCTACATATCGATCGGGTGGTCTTTTTGGGGATTTAAAAATTCGATGGACAAATTTTGTCGTCCCACATGGCAAATTAAATAAATAAAAAAGTTGAAAATGACAAAATGTTAATGAAGAAACAAACATTGCAAATCAAAATAGTGACACATTGTAAATTACATACATCACACATTGCAATTTGATCATAATACATTGCAAATCAAAACAATAACAATGCATTTGTAATTATCATAAATTTAAAACTATCAACGAAGAAGCATACATTGAAAATCAAAACAATAACACACATTGAAAATTACATACAACACTTTTTGGAATTTGATTAGTTTACTTCACAAACCAAAACAATAACACTCAATCTTACTTATCATAAATTTAAAACTGTCCACAATTTTGGTGCATTTGTAAATATCAAAACTTCTAAACTGTATGAAACTTGAATTGCATGTGAAAACCAAAAAAAGTTTCATCTAGCTATTGTTGTGAGGAAATGGATGTTGGTTGGTTAGTGTGCCACTTGTCATGTTCTTGTCCCCTTCTAGTTGATGAGGAGTGTTGCATACATGAGTGGGAATTAGAGTGGAAAATTGGGTGCAAGTGACATATGTTGGGGGAAGTGGTGAACACATATGTACATCTTGATTGTAAATTTCATATGGATATTGAGTGCCCCTCAATTCATATTGGGAGAGGCTTGAATAATTCATTGTTGTGGAGAACTGAGGGATATTACTGTTGAGAATATCACGGAAGACTCCATTACTTTGAGACAACAGATTAGAAGGGTTCCTTAACCGCTTCTCTCTTTGTAAAGCCCTATGTGCCTCCTCAATCTCTCTTTCCTTTTAATCCTGTTCCTTGCAAATCCTCTCTTGCTCCTTTTTCACATCTCTATCCATTTTTTGTTGTAATCTCTGCTACTTTTTTTCTTTTCATAGTATCTCCTTCTCAATTTTGGCATTCTCCTTCAACTCCGCTGCCACAATTTTTGCTACCCTTTTATCCTTATTTTGTTGTTTCTTTCTTGATTTTATCTCCTTGACCTCTTTCTTCCTTTTCTCTTGCTCCATTAATAGCCTCATGTAATAATATGTTGTCAACAGTTGAGACTATTTGTTGATCTGAATTGCACCAGCTTTGGATTTCTTTTGATGGACAGTGTGCACAGGTAGCTTGAGGAACTTGTTGATATGTGGAACTATTTGTGTTTGTTCTATCCCATCCAACTATGTGGAAATGACCTCCTCCACTACACATGAGCCCTCTAGTACATCTTCATTGCCTCATAAATCTGAATTGCAAGAAGGAGCATAGTAATGCACAACTTGAGAACAATTTTTGGTGGTGATGATGGGAAAGTATAGGTATATTGTTGTTTTGGGACTTCCAAATCAATTCCCAAGTTCATTGCTCCCTCAACCAACCAAGATGGTTGGCTACGTTGTGATGGAAGAACTAAAATTTCATTGAATTGATCAATGAGGTTGTCCACCATGGGAGGGGTGTGTTCATTAACCACCACTTGTGCAACTAATTCAGCAAGACAATTATGAGGTGATTGTTGTGGTTTTGTTGCAGTCTACAAATGACCATCTAGAAGAGTGGACTTCAATACTACAACATCATCGCTTGACAGACCAAGTCCAGAAAGGCTTAAAATGTTTTAAACTATGTCAGCATCCTCGTTGACCACAAATGTCTCACTAGGACATATGTCATTGACAAGTGCATTAGGATTCGGTAGCCATATACCAATCCTTTTAAACCCAGCTTTGATGTTGTCAACTGTCAATGCTCTTTTCCTTGCTTTGTTTCCTAACATTGCAATTTCTCTCCTCCTCACTTCAATGTTTGGAAGCCTTAACAAAAAAATCTGCACATTTTGATTTGAAGTAAGCTTTAAAAGATGTAAACACACTCACATCCAACTGTTGTAGCTTATGTGATGTGTGTGATGGAAATGTTAACAAATCTACACCAATTCTCTTGCTTCCTAGATGGTTTTGAGTGTTACATGGCTTCCATGGCCATCAAATATCAGCAAGACCCTATTGGTGGGAAATAAACTTCCTAGAATTGAGGTTTTGAAGTGAGTCAACCAACCTATGAACAAGTCTTTGGTAACCCATGCATGGGACAGGGCTGCCATGCACGCATCGAGTTCGCAGTATCTATGTTCGCATTCCCCTTGAACAAGTAGAATCCTGGAATGCTTTGCATGGCAGCATTGACACAACATAGAATGGTTTTCCATTCACGACTCTTTGGGATAATGTAAGAGACATTCCTACTACATTTTCTTGCAAGCACCTTCATGGACCCATTTTTTCCTGCTTGGATGCCAATTTTATCGCAATTCCATATATGATCAAGACCATATGGCATGGCTTCATATGCTATAGATGGTGTTTTGTAGAATGCAACTATAACATCAACTTTAAGATTGAATGCCCTATCTTTTTCTAGGCCTTCAACAATTTGTAATGCAAGTTCAAGATATTTGTGCTTGAAGCCTATCCACCAGGACTTCCCTGGGAACCCATTTGTGAAAGGGTTTGGCCTATTTTGGCATATTTGGGCACCCTTAGACTTAAGATTGACTATCTCAAGACCATGACCAATATTATCCATTTGCTTGCACCATTCCACAATAAGATGTTCTTCCTCTTCACTGAGGATTGTTGGCAGACCTTTCTTGGAAGTTATTGTTAGACCCCCTAGCCATTTGGACAGTGTGGTTGTTGGGATTGACCACTTTTTCAAATTCCCCCTTATCAACATGCCATTCTCTTCAACATCATAGAGTACCCTTTTCATGTCATCTAAAGACCACAACTTTTGTATTTTTTTTACCTTCTACGGTATTTGAGGTGTAGTAACCTCAATCTATGGTATTTGAGGAGTAGAAACCTCCTCTACTTGTGCAACATGATCTCTTTCAAGGGGGGATCTATCTCCTCATTTTTTGAAGGGAAACCTTGTCGTGGATATTTTCTTTTTTTGTTCCCAATATGGGTTACCACTGCATTACCCTTGGCCATTTGCACATTATAAGTACAATCAAAACAGTGATGCTTGAATAGAAGAATAATTAGTTTGTAATGCAGAACATAAGAGAATAAGATAACCAGAGTCAATGATAATGCAAAACCTATGAAACGTAAATTCTAAACTATGAAACACAAATGCTTGAATAGTTATCTTTATATGTATGAAGAGAGTGATGCTTGAACAAAAGATTATTTAGTTTTTGTATGTGTTATCTTTATAGTTTGTTGCATTTCAATACAGATCATCTATTCTAACAGTTTAGAAGTTATATTTATTCTAGAGTGAGGGACATAAGGAAATAGAGGAGTAAGAAGCACATAATTACAAACTATGCAAGGGAGTTAGAGTTTAAGAACATCTCATTTCTCTTAAGCAT
The DNA here is from genome assembly GCA_007258455.2 of Sequoia sempervirens. Taxonomy (NCBI): domain Eukaryota; kingdom Viridiplantae; phylum Streptophyta; class Pinopsida; order Cupressales; family Cupressaceae; genus Sequoia; species Sequoia sempervirens. The sequence continues at coordinate 32,319 of VDFB02240885.1, forward strand.
TTACAACATAAACATTCTCATGCATAGCAAAGTGAAAACCATACTCACATTTTAACTATGACACAATAGAAAGCTTACGAATGAAAAAAATAAGAGTTTAACAAATCTCACATATTTTGACTTTGACGAACTCATTGACAAGCATAAATATTTGTGAATTGATGAAGCGGAACCTATGAAAAAGATGAAAAAAAACCTAATAAAAATAGAAACTTGGAAATTAATGGTTGGCATTGAAGAAAACCTTAGTGAATGATAATGCAAATGCTATGAGAATAAGATAACTAGAGTGAATGATAATGCAAAAATTATGAGAATAAGATAAAAAAAGTGAATGATAATGCAAAATCTATGAAACAAAAATGGTAAACTATTATTGTAATATTTCCAATATAAACAATAATGCAGAACCTATGAGAATAAGATATGTAGAGTGTATGATAATGCAGAACATATGAAATAGAAATGGTAAATCATGACTAATATTTACCATATAAACGATAATACATAACCTATGAGACTACGACAAGTAGAGTGAATGATAATGCAAAACCTATGAAATAGAAATGTTAAACTATGATTGTAATATTTGCAATATAAACCCTACTGAAACAGAAAGGCTAAACTATGATTGTAATATTTCCAATATAAATAGTAGGGAAACGTAAATGGTAAACTATGACTATAATATTTGCAGTATAAACCCTAGGGAAACCAAAATAGTAAACTATGATTGTAATATTTGCAATATAAACCTTTGGGAAATAGAAATGGTAAATTGTGATTGTAATATTTGCAATATAAACCCTAGGGAAGGCATATGCTAATGTATAACTATAATATTTGCAATATAAACCCTAGGGAAAGCTTTAAATGGTAAACCATGACTATAATATTTGCAATATAAACCCTATGGAATACATATGCTAATGTATGACTACAATATTTGCAATAGAAACCCTAGGGGAAGATAAATAAAAAATTGTGACTATAAAATTTGCAATATAAACCCTAGGGAAACATAAATAAAAACCTATGACTGTAATGGTTCTAGTAAAGATCAATATAAAGCTTACAAATGGAAAACAATAATGGTTGTAATTGTAATGCCCCGCCACGCAACTCTAGGGAAAGTTGCAATTAACTATTCAAACTTACTAATTTTCTTTTTTTTTAAAGTACTATTAACATGCAAGTTCGCTACCCAATTGCCAACAACCCCTAAGGTTACGAGACTGAGTATACTTTAAACTCCAACTAAGAAACATGAATTGAAAACATATCATTTAATTACTTAAAGAATTAAGAATGCATACATTCCATACATGATAATTTACATCAAAGAATATGAAATACCACTTGATTATGGATATCAATAAAATTACATCACTCATTCCCCGAATGAGATAAATCCAATAAGCAAGGTTATATATTACAAATTCCACCTTGATAACAATGAGGGTAATAAAATACACATTTCCAACTGAATGAATAAAAACATGAAAAGATACTGGATTCCATGAGCTCTCCTTCTAGAAATCTTGTCCACACGAACAAGAAAAACATCCCAATGGATTAAGGTGCACGTGCCACCCAACCGCGTGGAACCCAAAGGTTCACTCCCTCCATGCTAGGAGATAGTATCAAGGAATTCCTACAAGATTATCTACTACTAGACACAGGCTAATACATAACTAAACTAAAACGTCTACATCCACAATATCACTTAACACAAGGTTACAATGCTTCTAGACAACAATGATCAACTGCACAGAACAACTAACTGACTCACGGTTGTTATAGGAAGAGTGTCACACGTCATTTGCTATGAGTTTCCCTGGCTCAACTGTCTTAGGCAACCGAATGTTATCCTGGCTCAACTGTCTTAGGCAACCGAACGTTAACCTGGCTCAACTCTACCAGCCGTCGGACCCTCATACAAACTGTGCTTCTCATCTCCACTCAAACCTTAAAAGAAAATGAGTCATGAGAGAGGCATTAGTTATCTTAATTAGTCTAAGAGTTTTTCATTAATTCTTTTTAAGTTATCACTTACTTAAACCCTATGTGAGTTACCCTGGCACCCCCCTGTGTGCTAGACCTCCACTAAGAGCCACTCTCCTATAGACAGCACATACACGGTACAAAACCACAATCTAATGGTAACTAGATAAGACGACCTCTCCAATCCAAGGAGGTAACATATAACAAAATCCACTCCAAACACTTGGAGGAATAGGAAATAAAAATTCCACTCCTTCCAAAGGAGGCATAGATCACAAAACCACTCCTAAACTTAAGGAACCTCTGGAAGACTTACATAACAGATGATTCAACTGCCCAACATTGAAAATGAACGAAGACATCCTTTCATAGCATTTTTGACAACTCAATAAACTAGAGTTAGGGTTTCCTAAACCCAAGTCAAACAATGGCATAGTGCATGTAATTAGTTAAATAAATAACATTGACAATATTAAAGTATTTAAACTTGATCGTTTAATTTCATTTATTCGATCATACATGATGATTTAAAACCAATCTCTTTAAATGAAATCATTTACTAAATATCAATTTTATTTCAACTATGCAAATGAGAAGATCATTTTAAAATTCTTATTTTAATTATTTAAACGTCATTTAACCATATGCTTCACATGTATCATTCTTATAATCCAAGATTCTCCGATTAATTAATAGTCAAAATCAAATTTTAAAATAAATCATTTTGATTGAAAAGAATCCATTTCTCAACTATTCTCATACAATAATTAACTTTTTAATCATATTTAAGTATAATTATATATCTAACATAAATATATAATTATATATACATAATGTGTATATTATTACATATATATATATATAAATACATAATAATTTAAATTCCTAACTAGAAGTATTCCATTATTTTAAATATATAATATATATTATATAATATAATATTAAAATATTATATATAATTTATATATTATATATATTTAAAAATAAATAAAAACAAATATAATATATATTATATTATATATAATATATATAATAAAAAAAACTAATATTTTTAAAATAAATTAAAATTAAAAAGAAACCCCCATCCTCATTTTGGTTGCTGCGCAGCCCCTACACAGGGGACGCAGCCCCTGTGGGGACTGCGTAGCAGTCCCTCCCCTTTGGGGGAGCCGCTGCTTGTGGAGGCAGCGCTGGCTACCTCCACAACAAGCACCTCCCTCATGGGGGTTGGCTGTGGGGGACAGCCCCACTCCCCCCCCAATATAATATTTAATTAAAAAAAATATTATAATACTTTTTCATAAAACAAAAACAGAGTTTTAAAAAAAAAAAATTCATAGACATTTCACATACTGAAATTTAATTGCAAATATATAAAATATATGTGTATATATATATATATATGTTTTATAACTAGATTGGACAAGTTTTCTTGAGGAAAAAACAAAGAAGAAGGATTTTAAACATAATTTCATGATACAAATTTCTGGGTATTTCCCAATTTCAACAGAGAGGTTAAAACTTTTCCTTTGCTTTCTTTCAAATTTCTATTGTTTAAAATAGAAGATTTCCATTGTAAATTTTGATTTCTCAACAGCAATCTAATTTGTTCTGAAATCTAATCAAGATTCAAACAAAGAATTTGAAAACAAGATTTAACTGAAAATATAAATTTCATATACAAATAAAACATGAAAACCTGTGATTTGAAGTTTGAATGAAGATCTTGAGTAGAAAATGAGTTGCGAATTCCAACTCCAAGCTTTTCTAGATTCCAAATCTTGATCTCTCCTTCCAAAATCCACTACCAAATTCCAAGAATCCAAATCCCCTCTAATTTCTCCCCCAAAATTTGGTTAAATAACCAAAAATAAAATATCCAAGATTTTTTTTATTTTTTAAATATTAAAAGATATTTCATTTTTTTTTAATTAAAAATTCAAAATATTATCTCATATTAATTATTTTAAAATTAGAAGATATTTCATTTCTTGAATTAAATATTCAAAATAAATATCTCAAATAAAATATATTATTTATTTGTAGATATTTCTCTCTTTTTAAAAAATTTTAATAGATATTTTGATTTTGTAAGATTTAAAACAAAATTGAATTTCAAATAAATTTAAACCATTTAATCAATGCATTTTTCAAAAGAACTTTCACTATTTGTTTTATTTAATCATAATTATAATTTATTTGATCAACATCTTAAGTTTAATTAATTTATTTATTTATTCAACAAAATAAATCTAATTAATTAGTCGATTGACTTAATCAAATAAATTTAATCACTAAGATAAATTTAATCAATAATTTATATTATCAATTAAATAAAATAAAGTTGATTAAATTAAATAATAATTTAATCTAAAATACATAAATTAACATTTCTACCTCATAATATTAATTCCCTCAGATAATTTCCACTGATAAAAACATGATCAAAACATCAAAGACGACATGACTCGACAACATACAAAACATGAATTGACGACCCACTATGACAAGGTTGTGGTTTGACAAGGAACACCTTGTTACTATCTCCCAATAATAATCCCGTTGGGATATGGACACGCTCAAACCTGTGAAACCAAGTGGAGACGAAGTCCTATACCTGCAAACCTATAACCAAAACAATGTCGTACATGGATAATCATAATAGTTACACCATGAAGAGGGATCATGGAATTGTAGGGCACTCACAAGCGAGTGATACAACCCATCCCCTTCACCTATACAGTCACATCAATACTGACAAAGGTAAAGCATCATTAATCATCAGATAAACATATATCAATAATATGATCAATAGCATAAAACATCATTAATTCAAATATCTGTTAAGTTAATTCAAAACATGTCACAAAGATAATCCCAGAGTAAAGTAACAGCTCATCAAAATATACCATTCACATTGCTCTACAATTCATGATCAAATCATAACCAAGTTCCAAAATCAAAGCATAGATAGAAACAACATACAAAGAACATTGCCAAACAAAAGAGTCAAAATGGAGGGGTATTACAGTAATGAAGAACAATATAAAGCTCACGAATGGAAAAATCTGAGAGGAAAACCTGGAAAAAAAATGGATGTTGGTGCACTGGAATCTAAGTTGTTGCTTCCCCTTGTTGTTAACTCGGTGAATTATGTGCTTGTCACTCCTCCTTTTCTTATGTCGCTCACTATAAAATAAGTGAATACTTGAAGGTTTTCATGACTATTTGAATTGGGAATTATGTGAATTTGATTGATGCTTGTTTGGTGTGGTGAAATAAATTTTTGTCCTATTTTGAAGTTGAATTCTGGGTGATATGAATTGGAGATTTGATTGATTTCGGCCATTAACTCTTGAGTTGATTGGTTTGGTGGATTGTTTGAAATTGTTTCCATGTTTGTTTTAATAATGGTGGCCTTACAGGACTGTTAAATGGATGTAGGTGGGATATTTCTCTTTGGCTCCAATACATGTGCACCCTACTTGGCGAGATGGAATAGATTGATGCTAATACGTGTTGTAGGTCTCATGGTTGAAGGGATAGGCGAATGCATTTGCATGTTGGATTGGTTATGCTACACTGGGAAACTGTGGTTGTAATGGGTTCGCCAATCGGTCAAAGATGTGTTGGATGAGTTTGAATTATGTTGACTTGGCACCTTGTTTATGTTGTGTAGTTGTGATTAATGTGAAAGTGACACCTACATTGGTGCAACAGTTGGGTTTACCAATTTATGGGGAAGGGTGCTTGTCTTAATGTTTGGGTTGTTTAATTTCCATGTTGGAATACTACTTGTTATATGTCATTTACAAGTTGGATACACTTCAACATATTTGGCTGTCAGTGTATACTTGTTTTGTTTCCTGATTAATATGATTATGTGTGCATTTTAAATCTGATTTATGTTTGATGTCATCGTGCCTATTTATGCAAGAGTTTTTTTAAAGTCGTGGAGGGCCAACGTACACGTGTGGGCCCCAATGAGCACATTTCCCATCCTATGTTAGGGCCCCTGCCTACATATCGGCTCCTCTCCCCTAATTGAACCATATAAAATTCAACCATTCTTTTTATGAGTAGCCCAAAATCCTAGCTGTGTGCAGTACACATTATCTGGTAGTATTCTTCAGCTATTAACAAGTTGTTCAAGAGAGTCGTAGAAGACGTTAGGATTAACTTATTCTAATCAACACCACCTTTTGTTGATATGTTTCCTTTTAATTTAATTTTGATCACTACATTATTAGAGATCCTCAAGATTGCAGTGCATAGTAATCTTATTAATAATTGTGAATATAAGCAGTGTAATCTCTCCCATAATTAAAAGATGGTTGTTGTCTTAGATAGTCGTTCATTGTTGCCTTCTTATATGTTTCATTCTCAATAGCTATGTAATCTTCTTCGTAAATTTATTCACTCTCCTTGAGCATGATCCACCTCTATGAGCTTAGCTGATTTAAATATTTATATGTGCTTTGACATTGGTGCCAAAGTATGGGCAGCTATAATACTTCTTTTTTTAAAGAAAAATAAATAAATAAACTTCCTTGCATTAATTATCTATTAATGGTAACATTGCACATCTACATAGTTAATAAAAGTGTTGTATGGCACGCTGTAAATTAACACAATAAATAAATCTATTGTATGAGCCGGTTAAATCGTTGGCAACAGTTTTGATTAATCCACCATCATCTCTCGCCAAATCTTATCACCACTCTTTCAAAATAAATTGAAGATACAACTCTCCATTTTAGACTTGCATTAGAAATCAGACAGGAAATGTATTTGTTGAAATTTACAACACAATAAACTTAGAATAGCCTTTGGGTTGCAACACCCAACTCAAAAAGTGGAAATTTTTTTATAGTGAGATATAAGGTTGATTATTTTGGACATGACTTTCACAGTATAGGATGCCTCAAATTTAGTTTTTTTTTTAAATGGACATTGTAATATTAAAATTATAGTTACAAATTTATTGGTTTACGGTTTCAAGAGGATTTTAAATTAAATACAAAATGCTTTAATATTGGGTTGAATTGGCTTTCCAGTAAAACACTTTTAACTCTCATTATTATACGAAACTAATATCAAAATGTATGGTGCTTTAATTTTAATATTGGCATCGATATTATGATCAATGGCCTTTCTTTTAGTAACCACCAAAAATGGAGTGAATAGAGGCTCTACGTTTATTTCCCTTATGTAGTTTTTTCTTAAAATATATAGTTTCCATAATAGTATTTTAATGAGGAAACCACTTTTTCTTGGTGTGGGAAAGTATCCTTTAAAATAAAAATTAAATAAATTAGATGGTTAGTAATACTACTTTTTAAGGGGAAGACATCTTTTGTTTTTTATATAAAAAGAAGCAAAACTAGGGTGTTGTCCCTTTAGAACAAGGCCCCACAAGACATCAACAATAGAGTAACACTAACAACACAGTAACAACAAGGTCTAGCAACCTAACCAACATCCTAAACAATTCATATCAAAAACACATCCAAAACATAACAGAAATACTAATACTAATAGTAATGTCCATCATGAAACCATGATTTAATGGAGTCTTAACCACGGACCACCAAGGATCATACTAGTCATAAGGAAACATGAAAATAGTAACAGTATCTTTAGTAAAATTAAAAAAGAAACGATGGCCATTGAGGCCAACACTAGCCAAAAATCCAAATCCCCCATGACCCTAATCCTACTTCCCACTGCATGGCTTGATTAAAGTTATGGTAGCCCAATCTTCAATGAGTAACTTAAGAATTTCCTTGTTGATAGCTTCTTCCTCCACATTGTCTATGGACTTGTCCTTCTATAGTAGACACAAAGTGGTGGCGGACCTATGCATGATCTTCAATGCGAACCGAGTAACATCCTACAAACTTTTCTCTAAACTTTCCACTTTGCATTTAAGGTTGTCAACCTCCTCCTAGACAACATCATGTTTACTACAAGCTTCCTCCATGGGGGCCTTTCCCTCAGTAATGTTCAAGGCCCTAGGCTTGACCTCCTTGATCCTAATACTCAAAGGACCCAAGGGACCCCTTTTAAGACTTTCAAAAACATGGGAGGAGCTACTAGAAAAAACTAAAAGATCCTCCTCCTCCCCAACCTTTTCCTCCTTACTCTTACTTACACTCCCATCATCATTGTCAGATTCTAAAGCCTCCTTAAAACTCTTCTCTTTTTCTTGCTTAATGACCAATCTAGTTGACCTGCGAGGGGTACTAGTCTCCTTCGTGATCTCAATGTTGGAACCAATTTTCTAAAGCCTAAATTTAGTTTTCTTAGAGTCTTTGGCTTTAGTTTTCGGGGTGGGAGCTATACGTTTTTTATCCTTTTTCTTCACCACAGGCCACTGAGTGGGGGATGTATCTTGGGGAGAGGCTTTCGTGACAGGGTTTTTTATACATTTTTTCTTACTGGGGCTAGGGGTATCCATAATGCTAGCAAACGGAGGGGCCAAAGAGATCAGAGCCTCTTCCACAATAATGGGTCAAGGAGGAAAAAGGGCAAGGTGGAAATGGTAGATTTTGGACATAATCCCTTGGTGGAGAATGGTAAAATTTCTATTTGAGTTCATGGCTTCAACCACATCAACCACAGTATTTTCAAGAGATTGTAAGAGAAAAAATGGAATGGAGATATTGTGGTGGTTTATGAGCTAATTGAGGAAATTATAATGGTAGTAATAATACACCGTATCTCCCCTAGAGAGTGAAATACTTCATTATCACCATGCAAACTTTGTCCCAAGGCTCTAGAAGTGCCTCGTGGTCATAGCCCCCACACAACTTGATAGGTTTCTCATCACCCCGAAAGAAAAGGTTGAGACTGGTCTGGTTGGCGACTTTGGTGGTTTTCTTCAATTTATGCCCATCCATAGCCAGACCCATGGTCTTAGCAATTACCTCCTCATTAACTTGAAAAGAAATTCTCTCCATAGTTACCCTTTTGGCATCCCAAGAGGTGACAAATTGTTTGGAGAGGCCCTCATTAAAACTAGACATGCATTCCATAAATTGGGAAATTCCACCCTCCCTACATATATGCCAGATGGTGTCATCCATCTTCCATTCATCATATTTATTTGTCTCAACACACACCCAATCACCACCCATGGCACTAGCATAATTATAGCAATAAACCAGCACAATGAAAGGCAGAGAGAAAATACGAGTGAAAAAATAGAGCAGATGCAATCAAATCCCAATTTGGAAATGGCTACTAAAAAATGATCGCCAAAAGGTAACTTGAAAATCATGAAAAGAAGGAAATTAATGCCACTTCCCATATCCAATGCAAGCCTAGCAATTCCCTCATCTGAGAAGTCCAAGACACGATAAAAAATGAGAGCGATAAAAATTTTGAACAACCCAAAGAATCGAACAAAATCCATAGGGCTAATGGGATTATCACTAAAATCGAGGGGGTTCAAAAAATAATGATCCCATCGGTCATTAGGATCATCATGACAAGACTCGGTGGTGATCCAACAAGGGAAGTATGAGGCATGTGGCAAATCCTTCCCATCAGTCTTCCCACACAACAACCAATTTTTTAAATATAGATTCTCGCCAACATCACTACCAAAAGTTAGTAAACACCACACCAAGGCCAAATGATATAGTTTTTTAGCAACCATGATGAATTTATTTAAGATCACTTCTTAGAAGTGCCAACGTTGAAGGGGGAAAAGATTCTTCCTTCCTCCAACACCATAGACCCTCCCGATCAAGACTCGTCACTGCCAATTTGTCAGCAACCACATTTCCTTCCTTGTAGACATGCTATAGAGTGAACTCCTCAAAACCAATAAGAAGAGAATAAATGTTCTCAATTATCCCTTTAATTGACCATCCAACCACCATTGTGCATTTCATGACTTTCACAATCAATTGCGAGTCACCCTCAATTTCCAAGGATTTGACATCGATTGACAGCACAAACTTGAGACGAGCACCATACTTTTTGCCCAATTACTTGTGTGTTCTTTCAGGTTCCTTGAGTAGGTAGCAACCAAACAACCATTATGATCTTTGATGATACCACCCCCAACAACTTTCCTAGCTTTGGCCAACCCATCAAAATTCAACTTGCACTAGGGTGGTTTGGGAGTTTTCCATTTCGTATTGTTTTTGGCAATCTTCTTGGTGTTTTCATGTGAAAGTCACTAGGCAGATTCCAAATTCTATAAATAGTTTTGACCCAACCCGTTGGGGGGAAACTAGGGATCTTCCACTTCAAACAAAAATTTTGTCTGAAAGAAGTTTATAAAGGGTTATCAACACTTTGTCCACATTGTTCTCTTTATCCCTGAAAATCTTGTTGTTCATTTCCTTTCACATGCACTAGCAAATATGGGGTGGAATAAGTTGCCAAAGTTGCCTAATTAGAGGGTGTTTAGAGGGGCACCTCCAATTGATAACGAATTGTTGAATATATTTGTCGAAAACCCATTGGATGTTGAGCTTGTGAAGAACATTTTTCCAAACTTGGGAGGCAAATTGACAATGGATGAAAAGATGAGAGATAGTCTCTTCCTCCATTTTACAAAGGGTACACATGTTGGGAAATTGAAAGCCCCTTTTAACAAGTTTATCAATCATTAAAAAAATTTCATGAATATAAGCCCACCAGAAGAAATTTATTTTGGGGATGAGTTGGGAGTTCCAAACCTTCTTCCAGCAATTCTCTTCACCTTCAAATTTTAGCAGCAAATGGTAAGAAAACTTGACTGGAAGGCCCCTGAGTGATTTTTCATCCAAAAAACCCTATCCTCCTTGGGAAAGAGAGGAAGGCTCACCTTATTTAAGAGATCTTGGAGCTCAAAAACCTTAGGGAGGAGGTCAGGCCTATCTAAAAAACTCTGTTCTAGATTTTCCATTTGGTTCTAGAGGTAGTATAATCAACAATATGAGTACCAAAGAAAACCTTAGCACGCTCCCACAAAATATTGAAATTGTTATTAGCTAGGGGTCTATCCCCAATCCAACAGTCCTCCCAGAATCTTATTGATCTCTCATTTCCAATTTTCCATTTAATACCTTCCTTCACAAGTGATTTGCACTTTAGAATATTGTTCCAAATTTTTGACCTAGAGGGGAGGCCATTCAAATCCAAAGCATTGCAAAAATACCCCTGTTTCAGATACTTGGCCCTCATTATAATGCACCATTTGGCTTTCCCCAACACAAGATTCCAACCAATTTTGGTGATGAGGGATTTGTTCAAATAAGTTATCTTTCTAATCCCAAGACCCCCTTGGCTTTTAGGATGACAGAGGGTGTCCCAATTCACAAGAGCTAACCTTTTTTTTCTCTTCAACACCAATCCAAAGGAAGGATCTTTGGATTCTTTCTAGTTTTTCCACCATGGAACCTAATATTTTGAAGAGGGAGAGGAAGTATGCTAGGATCCCTTGGAGAGAGGCTAAGAGTAATTGCAATTTACCAACACTACTAAGAAGCTTACCCTTCCAACGTACAAGCTTCTTTTGCTTTCTCTCTAAAATATTATTCTAGAAACTAGGAGTAACCTCCTTCACAGTGAGGGGTAAACCAAGGTAAGTCCCCAGAAGAGTAGCACTTTGACAACCCATTATAGATAATATCTTAGCTTGGAGATCATTTTTTGTGTTAAAGAAGTAGATACTGCTTTTTTTATAATTTATACATTGCTCAAAGGCATTAGCATAGTCATGAAGGAAGCCTTTCCATTCTCTCTAGCTTCAACCACAAAAGATTTTCCAAAAAGGAATGTGTCATCCAAAAATTGATGTAGAATTGAGGGGGGGGTGGAGGCAACTCTAATTCCTTGAATTTTCCTAGAGTGTAGAAAAAATAGAAAATTTCTACTAAGGACTTCCACAACCATAATGAAAAGATAGGGTAATAGAGGGTCACCTTGCCTAATTCCTTTTCCAGCTTTAAAGAAACCCCAAGGAATCCCCTTAACCAAGATAGAATAATGGACCGACTCCACATATTCTCTAACAATTCCAATAACCTTATCATTGAAGCCAAATTTAGCAAGAACCAAGTATAAAAATTTCCATCTAACCCTATCATAAGCCTTAGAAATGTCTAATTTGAAATCCATACCTTGATTCTTACTTTTCTCTATAGAGTAGATTATTTCATGAGTCGTAATAGCAGCATCAAGGATTTGTCTACTTAGAATGAATCCATTTTGGCATCTGTTGATAATCTTATCCAATAGTGGCTTAAGTCAGTTGACCAGGACTTTGGAAAATATCTTGTAAGCAGTGTTGCATAGACTTATAGGCCTAAAGTTAGCCATACACTTTGGCTCTTGGATTTTAGGGACCAAGACTATGAAGGTATTATTCAATTTTTTTAATAGTTTACCTATTCTGAAAAAGTATCTAACTAGACCATGGTTATATCATAGTTGATGATGTCCCAGTATTCTTGGAAGAAGGTCGGGGGAAAACCATCAAGCCCCGGGGCTTTATAGGCACCCATAGAAAACACATCCACCTTGACTTCTTCCTCTGAAATAGGGGCTAAGAGTTGCAAATTTTCCTCCACACTGATAGTAGAAGGGAGGTGACTTACAAATCTGCCCTAAACTTTAGCAGAGGGGTAGCTACCAATGTCCAAATAGATTTGTCTAAAGTAACATTCAGCTAATTCACCAATTTTGTTAGCCTCCATGACCTCCTAGTTGTATTCATCCAATAGGAATTTAATGTTGTTCCTTCTTATGCCTGCAAGTCATTCTGTGAAAAAAAGTTGAATTCCTATCACCCTCCTTCAGCCATTGGACCCTAGATCTCTGCTTCTGATATATTTCCTCTTTGCTTAAGATATCTTACCATTTCCTCCTCCAACATTCCTCCTCCTCATGCAAAGGTTGAAGGAGATGTCCATTAGCCATAATATTTTGAACACTATCGAGCTTGTCCCCAATCATGTTTTTATTCTTAAAGATGTCACCAAAGGTAGATTTAGACCACCCTTTAACTTCCTTTATGATAAGATCATTTTTTTGGGAAATTTTGTACATAGCAGACCCCTAAACTGGATAGCTCCACCAATTTTCAATATAATTTTTGAAATCCTGGTGTGTCATCCACATAATTTCAAATTTGAAGGAGTGAGGGCCAAAGAAAGGCTTATTTATCTACTAGAGAAGAATCGGGCTATGGTCAGAAATAGTCCTAGTGAGGGCATTAAGGGTAGCATTGCATCCCAAGTCCCAACCCACAGAGACCAGAACCCTATCCAAACGAACCCGAATAAGGTGGTTACCTTTGTTATTGTTAGACCAAGTGAAAGGGTTACCCTACAACTCCAAATCAAACAACCCAAACCTGTTGATGAAGTCTAACAGATCACTCATACTATCAGTGTAGTCTATAAGGCCACCAAGCTTTTCCAAAGGAAACAAAGAGGAGTTAAAATCCCCTGCCACCATGTATAAGGGATTTTTGTCAATTGAGATTAAAGATAAGACTTCCTCCCACATACTCTTTCTTCCTCCTCGATTATTAGGGGCATACATGTTAAATAGGTCCCATGTGTAATTGTTAGCTTTAAGAGTCATAACAAGGTAACTATGAGAGAATGCAAAAGCTTCCCCATAAATTTTAGTAGAATTGCACAAAGTGGAAATACCACTAGAGGCACCATCTACCTCACTATAGAAGAAAGTGGAGCTCGACCAGATTTTATTATAAATTGAAGAGAAAGTTTGGTAAGTCATCTTAACTTCCTACAGTAGAAGGACATCAATTTTAAGATCCACAATGTATTTCCTGAGAGCAAATTGTTTCTAGGGACTATTCAATCCCCGCATGTTCCATGAAAGGAACTTCATTTTCTATTACGATGGGTTGAATCAAGGGTTGATTTCCATCTGTTGGCAATATCCCTGACTTTCGCTTTATGCCTTGATAGTCTCTCTGAAGGTCTTCCAACTCTGTTATCAATTCCCATATCAAATTTCTTGGTTCTTATTTTCCTCTTTTGAGATTTCCAATCCTCAAAGTTATCCCCATCAACCTGAAATTTAGAGGAAAAGGAACTAGATTTTAGAGTGAGAATGACAGATTTGGTTACTTACCCATCAAATTCCTCCACACCATCTTGCTGGGTAGAAAAGATGCATGAGGAGTCAGCCTCCTTCTTGGACTTCATAGGGGTAACTATCCCACGCTCCAACTATTGCAGGGCAGTAACAATAGAATCCTCTGTAGCCACGCACTGAGGTTGGTCAGCAACCACAATGTAACCAAATTCTTGTTCCCAAAGTCAACACAAGCAGAGGATAATGGATATATGACAGCCTTACCTTTAGCCCTAGAGGCAAAAGGACCGAACACCAAACCCAACTCCTTGGGAGGGGAGATTTCCCCATCCTCCAAAGAGCCTGAGGATTTCCTCCTATCCATATTATTAGTCTTGATCTTAACCCCAGGGTCAGGGGATTTCATCATTTCATAAAGTTCATCAGTAAATGGATAATCATCCATTTTATTGGATTTAATATTCTCCCTCACATTATTGGTGTTGGGATCCAACTGATTTACCCCCTTATTAGAAGAACGTGTTGGGCTTTTCCCTTTAGACAAGGGTTCCTTCGGTGTTGAGACCTTGCAGTCCATAATGACATGGCCTTGTTTGCCACATTTTTGATAGAAAAAGGTGGCATTTTCATATACCAAAGCTTGGGTCCATTTTCCCCACTTAGATTTGAGGGTTATAAAGTTGGGGAGAGCTTTGTTGATGGCAACATTAACATAGAAACAGGCGAAAACTAACCTATATTTTTCTAGAGTGACTGCATCCACCACCACAAAGCTACCAAAGGAATTACCAATCCACCAAAAAATCTATTCATCCCAAAATTCCAATGGGAGGCTTGGTAAACGAACCCAAACAGGAGCTATATGAGTGAGTTCAGCAAACGGGTCAAAGCCCAGCTTCCATTTGGCCAAGGAGAAGAAATGTTTACCGTAAGCCCATGTACCTAAGAGAACATAGATCAAATCCTCCTCCGCCATGAATTTGAAGAGGAATAAAACTCCAGGCATAGCCGAGATAGTCACACTACCCTTTAACTTCCACTAAACATTAGCCCATCTGCGGACCATATCGATAGTCGGCCTAAAATCCAAGAATCTCTTGACTAGAGCAAGGTGCAGTGAGGAGGCAACCTCATCCATGATCGTTTCTGGTAGGAAAAGCTCTATTCCTTCCTCCGTTTGAATAGTTTCTGGATGGAAAGTCTCAAGGGAATTATTTATAGTCCCTATGAGGACACTCTTCTAGCAATCCTTGGATGGGTCAACACCCTTAAGGCTGCCATTGTCCCCACTAGCAAGAGACCCAGAAAGAGCATTGGAATCACACGACACAAACCCCGCATCCCCATGAGCCACATGTGGGCCATGAATCTTTTCCATATCAAGTAGGGGGTCAGGCTGAGGGGAGGTAGAGACCTCCCCAGAACCTACAAACATGGCTAAAAATTTGAAAACCATGTGTGAGAAGTTTCTCTCTTATTTGTTATGATTGATAAGTTTTCGAAGACATCTTTTGTCATTTTTGAATGAGATCTTTATTTTTTTCTATAATGGAAATAAATGAAATATATAGATAATTAAATGTATTTATTTATATAAATATTTTATATAATAAAAAGGAATATATATGAATTAGATTTAAAAGTAATAAGAATAAAAAATAGAGATAATATTATGAAGGGTAATATTAATTGGGATAGTATTTTTTTAAATGTATAACAAATAAGGTCTTCTTGTAATAATCTCATTTACGATGTTTAGCAGGAATTAAAAGTTTGGCAAACCAAAATGAGATGTCAATATTAGTGTTTAAATATTATGGTTACAAAAAAAAATGTTAATGTACAAATGATAATCTTTTTGGAAATGTTTAATTAAGAAATGGATAACCTTGTGGACAATAATAAAAGAGTTATTATTTTCTTTTGTGATGACATTTACTGTATTAAAAAAAAAAATCACACTTTTAAGAATTAAGTTATTCATTGTTATTAAATACTCTCCAAACCATCTTTCGTAATAACATTGATTTTAACCATAATATTAATATTGATGTTATAGGGAATGTTGCCTTGCTAGGAATGAAAAACTTTTAACATGCAATGCTAGAATCTTTTTGTTTCATAGTGGGAACTTAATTTTCCTTATTAACCTACATATAAGATGTATATATGTATAAAATTACTCCTTGTCGAGCTTGGTAAGGTGTGAGCGCCTACTTTTTTAAAAAAAATTGTTGGGTTTTTCTAGTGTAGAATTATGGGCATGACACAATCATAGTGTTGTCCACTCCAATATTATATAAAAGGTTTAAACTACACATGTTAAGAGTCGAACCATTGTCAATGATAGTTCTTTTTAATTCCACACATATTAATGACAATCATTACCATGAAAGCTTCATTTTGTTTTTGCACTTCAAATGGAGGTAACTCATCTTGATGAAAGCAACTGTTTAAGTTGACTCAATTTCATACCTTGAATTAGGGTGGCTACATCATTTGGTTGCGCACTAGGAGGGATAACAACTTGTTGTAAAGTACTTTGAAGCATGTTATGGTATTTAGGTGAAGCTTGAATAAGATCCCATAAAGAAATCTTAGCAGGAGTTCTTTTGAGTTGTTCCACAAGGTCATACTCCTTTCCACTATGCAAAGGAAAATGAGGAGCACTAGGAAAAATAGCTTGAGGTAATGGTAACGAAGTAGGTATGGTTTGTGGTTGCCTATTATTCTGTGTTATATATGTGAGCAATTGTATTATAACTCAGTTGCTATGAAACATTGTGTTGAGGTGGTCTTAGGATAAGAACAAGTTTGTTTTGGACTTGTGGTTGTTGTGAGGGTGGATAGAGGATAAGTTGAGGCTTAGGAGTTCCAATAATTAGAGGAATTGTAGGAGGTCTAATGATTAGAGGACTCAAGGGAGATCTAATGTTTAGAACCTCAATAAACTTATCCTTATTTTGATGATCTTTTAGCGAAGGGGAGTCTAATGTCACCTTATCATCTTTATCTAAGGAAGCTACATTACTATTGTTTGAAAGACATGTGCTATCATCCTCTTGCACTATGATATCTTCCGTAGTAGGAGAGTTTTTAGGAGAGGAGAAAACAAGACTTTCATGGCATGCAATGGTTGGGTCTTCTAAGATATCTTCATCACAAGTAGGGGAGGTATCTAGAGAAGAACAACTAATATATTATTCTTTAAAGCAAGAATAACAATGACTCATAAAGTAATTTAAAATAGAACTTTTGTATTTGCATTGATTTTTCCAAAACTCTTTTATGCATGTATTTAATATGACAATGATTTTTTTTGTGGCCCTTGCAAGGTGCATGACAACATCTATTTAATAAGAAAATCCAAACATACACAATAGGAAATGTATGGTAAGTAGTTTAATCACTATTTAACATATCTAACACACTTGTCTCTTTAAATGAGATGCTCGATGGATATTAAAATTTTTGTATGATGTAATTCTTTTTCTTTTATTAGGCTTACCTACCAACACATCTTCCATGAAAAAGTATGGTCAAGAAAAAAGAAAAAAGTAACTTTCCATAGTTAAATTTTCCTATATAGTCATTCCCCCTCCCAATGTAAATATATTAATATACAACTTTCATAATATGCTTCATATATGTGGAGTCTCTCGCATTCAACTCTCCACACACATCCCGTCAATCATGGCATGGCATTGGTGTATAGGAAGTATGTATATCGTTGGGCACCTACAAAATTTTAACATTATATTTAAGCTTGATTATCATCTAAGGCATCATATAATATAAAATGTTTTATACCAAATTCTATTAATGTCTATTATACTCTTAGTACATAGTTTATATTTATAGAACCTGTATTTTGTTACATTGTTTCTACTTTGTATTATCCATTGGCTTTAAATGTTGTTTTCTTTTGTTACAAAATCTTTTTTATCATTATGCTTTTGTACCTACTATAGCACTTTTAAAATTATAGGAATTTAGTTCATGTTGTATCTCTGAATTCCTTAAGTTTTGAAATAGTAGTATTCAAGCACAAAGAAAAATAAATTTTAGAGGTAGTAAAGCATTTTTATGTGTCATAAATCTATTCTATAACTAACATGAAAAAGGAAAGTGGGGAGGGAAGAAAATAAATAAATAAATGGATTAAATTCTCTAGGATAAGCTCTAGTTGTTTTATAAACAAAACTTGCATCTAAGGATGATAACCAACTTTTGTACAATAAATTTTACACAATAAAGGAAATATATGACCTTATATTGGATTATCCTATTAATAAAATGTCGTAAATTTGATAACCCTATTTTTGAAGGATTATTTCAACTAGAATATATGTATTTCCATATTTTGAAGAAGCCAGAAGAAGATATTTATTGATGAGGGTACAAGATGTTAAGAGATTCAACAAGAATTGGCCATACTACTAGGGGAAATTTGAACATATTCTTATGATACATGTGTCTCAAGTCAAAAAAAGGTGATAGCTATTTATTTGCAATATTAAATCTTAAATCAAGTTCATTTGGAAATTATGACAAAGATATCAAAAGAATTGGTTGACAATTTTTTAAAGAAAATGGGTTATAATTATCAATTATTATAAAAATATAGTCAAGGCATAATAAGTTCCCTAATAGGATAAGTAAGACCCAAGAATGTAAGAATCAAATGCATTAGAGAAAGTTATCACACAAGCACAACTTATCTTGCAATGTCCACAATAGGACAATATGTTAAACACTAGCCCAAACAATCTAACCACTCACATGTGAGTCATTCATCATATTCTTACAATTACAATTGTAGTAGAAGTGATTGTCGATTTGGATTATTTTGGATCTTCATTCATATATGAAATATGTAGCAAATGCTATCACTATTCAAAAGAATTGTTTGGATTTATATTCCATTCCACAAATCCTTCAAGTAAATAGAAGTGAATGATGATTAAATTACATGAAATTATACAAATAAAAGAGATAGTTTATCTTGGAAACATTTTTTACATGTGTTGGTCACAATGAAATTTTATTCTATGTAAGTGTCAATCATAATAGGTTCCAAGGGCATAATATGCTTGTACACACCTAAAATCACCTTTCGATGTTTATGTTGTCACCAATTCCCTTCACCTCACAACCTTATAAAACAATTAAATAAATTTTATTTAATTAATTAATTATCTTGATTATTTCTACTGATAGCAATATCATAATTTGACACGCTGTGGAAAATACCTCCTACTTATCAATTGATTATTTCTATTGATATTAATTAAATATTTAAATCGTTTAATTAATAAACTAAATCTTCTTCTAACAAGACAATTTATTCGATTAATCAATCATTTCTCTCATTTTCTAATGTCCAACATTAAATAAATAAATTCAACATTATATGTTTAAGCTCATCATTCACATTACAAATAAATTAAATAAGCACAACCTATTTATTAAATCCCTATTTTCCCTTAAATCATTAGTCAACTAAAAATAATTAGTTAACTCTGCTAACTACAATGAGTTTCTGAACGAATTTTGCACCTTTTTGGCAAAATGGACTAAAGTTTTTTGGCATTGTGAAACACGTGATTATCTAGATGGGGATCCCTAGTGCTTACCTGAAATACATTGGGAGTAAAGATGAAAGGTGGCACTATCATTCACATTTCATGTCATGATTTATGCCTTTAAAGTAGTGAATGGGTCCTTGGTTTGGCTTTGTGATGACTTTCATAATTTGTGGATTATGTCTAGTCTTTTTGGAAGAATCCTTAGTATGGGTTATTTGTGGGGCAGTGATGGGTGGTTCGAGTTTTCTTCTTCTCAGCTTGGTGTCTATAAACAACATATGATTCTTTGTGTAGTTTGTTATGTATGTTGCAGCGACAAATTGTAATGCTTTTTGATATCAATAGAATTTTGTTTACGTACCAAAAAAATAAAAATAGTTAACTAACTAATCATTTGCACAATCCAAATCATGATTAATCAAGTCAATTTTGTACCAACTCAATGCAAAGCACAAGGCTCCAAAAAATAAATTTTTAAATCTCTACCCTCCATGTTCACAAAGAAAATCCCGACCCTTCAAATTCATTGGATCATGGGCCACTTCAAGTATTTGGAGGCTTATCATGCATCTAATCCTCTCAACCATTCTTAGCCATTGATCTTCCAAATCAATCTCATTCATTGATCCTATAACCTCTAAATATATAAATATCTCATCATATGAGCTCATTTTAACAAGAATATTAAATGAAAGTTATATTATATTGTTTTGAGCACCTTATGCCCAATATTTCACACACAAAATCATCTTGAGCACATCCACCTTTGGTGCAATAAGGGACTTGTGGGTGAGGGATTTTCTATGCTCATTCATTCTTTTTATGCATGTTTTTTAACTCAATCTAAAAGGTATATTTAAATGCGGAATAAGGTTTAAATTTAATTGTTTGAATCCTTGTTTGTATTTTATATTTACTTGCATTCAATGCTTATGTATTATTAGTGTTTAATTAAAAATATAAAATTTAAACATTTAGGCTTTTTTCATATATGTGTAAACTTGTTCTAGAAAATTGAGGTTAAATGGAGTGAAATTAAAAAATGCAATCTTATTTTAGCCGAGAACCCTGGTGGTTCTCTGATTCAACTCTGATTGTTTTTGTATTGTGTTTTGCAAATTTTCGATTTTTTTGTGTTTTTGAGGGTTTTCACAGGCAATATGAAAATTGCGATTTCTCTAGGAATTGGTAAAAAATTCATAAAAAATTCAAATAAACTTGAAATGCATGGAAATTGTTCAGAATAGATAGGAGTTCTTTTATTTCAACTTTTCCCGAACTTACAATATAGAAATCTGAACATGCAATGAAAATATATTAAATTTATTGAGAAAAAACCTGGTTTTCTGTAAGTGGCGGCTGCAGCAATAAATGCTGAGTACGGCCAGGAATGAATAAATCTCCAGACTCTGATTTCAATGTCGAATCTCCAATAAATGCTCAATACCATAGCCCAAGACTAAGTGCAAATAGGCTGGAAACCCGAGGAAAAGAATCTGCGAGAAGGTAGTATGTGCGACTGCGGTGCAGTGCGGCACATGCGCGTGATAATAAATGATATGCGGCTTTTGGAAAATGTGCCCAATCTGAATGAATGTCCTGCGGAAGTGCGCCTTGTTGCTAGATGAATGATCTCTGGCGAATGCGGTGAATCTGCAATGCGATTCGTGATTAAAGCTCAATGCGGCCCGGCTTAAATCACCAAGTGCCGACTTCAAGCGGTATTTCCGATACCGATGCATTTGTCTACGAAGAGTTTTCGTTCTCCAGAAACGATCGTTTTCCAGAAACCCTAAGGTTTGCAAACTCCGATGCTCAGAGCAAAAGACAAATTAGAATAACATTTCATAATATGGTTCGATTTGTCTTGACTGCAAAATATATATCCTTTGATAAATTCGACCCAATCTCCATTTAAAATAATCATTTAAATTAAATGATTTAATTCGCCTTTAACTTTAGGAGAAATCATTAATAATTAATTGGCGTCTTACTTTAATGAATAATAAATATTCATTAAGTCAAAATTTAATATTTATTATAAAGTATAATAAATACTTTAGAACAGGCCAAATTAATTAAATATTTTAATATTTCAATAAAGTGACTTTAGTATAAAGTCAAATTATTAAATATTTAATAACTCATTAAATACTCCTTATTTCTCCTAAATCAACCAGCTGTGAGTCGAATCGAGCTGAATAAAAGCTGGCGGAGTGCCACCCAAGAAATAGCGACCGCTGACCTAACTTTCCTAAAATAAAGTTCTGAAAAACTCTCTGGAAGGTCGCGAGAAGACCCAACACATACAAAGCCTGGCTGGAGCTACCAAACGGATAAGCTGCGATGATCCTGCACACCACTGTCGACCCTCTGAGGATCGAAATTATATAGACTAATAACTCCTCGATAAGCGGTGTAGATAAAAAGCGGGGACATGGCGGTCAGCCCTCCCTAAAATTGCTTGTCCTCAAGCAATCTCGCAAACTCTGGTACCTTGCACCACCTGGATCCCATGGAAAGTACCGGACAATGTTCCTGCTGGCCACAACGAACTCCTGTAACTCCCTCAACTGATCAGCAAGAATAGGAGACCATTCCCTATTAACCTCAGTGCGGTCCGGCATAGGATCAAGAAACTCAGTAGGAGGCAAGTCAAACGACAAGCAACACTTACCCCCTAACACTGCACGAGATATACTATCATCCATCATATCAAGCACGTGCATACCACTACTGTGCACCTGAAACAAATCGTGTACATGTGGATTAATCATGAAGCTATATGCACTCTGTACCATATACACACTGTGATACTCCTCCGTGAGCTGAATCTGAAACCCTAGTGCACTAGTAGGATTCCACACGCTATCATCACTCGGCTCAAGACCAGGATCAGGTGGGTTACCCACATCAAACTCAAAGAGTGGATTGTCGTATGAAGATATAACATCTGTCTCAAACAATGGATTGGTCACAAACGGAACCAAACCACTGGGCTGATCCCAAACAACCGCCTCAGAACCCCCGGGGTACTGAGCATAACCATGCCTGGTCTGCACAAAATCCTCCTCTACCTTCTCGCTCTTCCCACTAACGAGAGAGATAGAACGAAGGCTGCTATCTGTAATACCCCTCAACACATATTTCTTGCCTTGTACCTCGAATCTCATCTCCATTTTAGGCAAGTTGAGGGTAAACACACTGATGTCCTGTAACCATCTCATACCCAACACTAAATCCATCCCTCCTAAGTTGACCACATAAAAATCTGCCTGCAACTCATAATCATTCAGCATGAGCGTGAGATTACAAATCCGTCGACTGCAAGTGAGTGTATATCCATCTGCCACCCGAACTCTGAATCCAGCGAAATCCTCTGTCTGGAGCCTACACCTGCTAACGAAGCTCTCATCAATGAAATTGTGTGTTGCTCCAGTGTCGAGCATAGCAATACATCGCTGTCCCTCCACTGATCCCCTAAACCTGAATGAGTCATCCCGTACACTAGTAGATAATACCAACGGGGATAAGTTGGCATCGGGCCCAAACTCCGTAGAGGCATTCCCGGCCTCTGCATGTTCTGAAACAACCTGCTGGTCTGAATCATCAGACTCGTCATCATCATAGTAAACCCACATAGCGCGGTTGGCTCTGCCCTTCGGTCTCAAAGGACAATCGTGCTCCTTGCTGTAGGGTGCTTTGCACCAATAGCAAAGTTGTTTCTTCCTGCATTCCTCCCGAGTTGCATCATCAATTCTTGCAACTGGTTTCCTTTTAGGCTCTGCAACTGGTGTATGACTCTCCTCAATAGGCAAGTTATTTGTTTTAGTCGGAAATTGTTTCTTCGGAGCAGCAAGCTCCATACTCCTTGCCTTCCGCATCGCCTCCTGAAGTGTAGTCGGATCAAATGCCTTGACCCAACCTCTCATGGGTTCTGTCAAACCCTCAACGAATAGTATGATAAGTCTCCTCTCCGAAATCCCTGTCACCATGACGGCCACTCTCTGAAACTCGCCAATGTATGAGTCCAAGCTACCTGTCTGTCTGAGCTGAGCCAACTCTCTGAAATACAATTCCGGATCCTTCTTATCAAACCTCTCTATCAGTCTGCTGGTGAACTCCTGATAGGTATTAACCGCATGATGGCCTAATGTGTACATGCCGTGGTGCCACCAATCATGCGCCACTCCGTCCAGATGTAAAGTGGCAAATTTAATTGCCTCATCCTCCTGCATAGGTCTAAGTGACAGATAGTTGTCCAATTTCTGGACCCATGACCTAGCTGATGTCTTCTCTGACCCATCAAAATATGGCGGTGTAATCTTGCTCACAGCATATTGTAAATCCCTATTCACCTGTGGCTGCTGCTGCTGATGCTGTGGGGGTCTACGATCAAATCTACCTCCTCCTCTGGGTTTATAGACATCTATAAACTCATGAAACGTAAGTGCCTGCCGGATCTCAGGCGCTAAAGACATGTACTTCGCCATGAAATCGTCCAAATTACGCCCATGAGCATGCCGTTACGTGGTGGAAGTCACGATGATGCTGATGCTTTCATACGAGTGCGAGGTGGAGTATCTCTGGGTAAGAAAGTAGGCTGGCCTGGCCTACGCTCCTGATAGATCGGTAACGGCTGCCTAGGAGCTGATGCCAATGGCTGATCCACTGGAGTGGTCCCGCTCGTCTGTCCAATCTGTATGAAATGAGGCTGTGTGGGCGTACCCTGCCTAATAGTACCCATCAACTGCGACATCATATCCATCATGTTGTCGTGTCTCCGTCTAACCTCCTCATCAGTAATGTCACCCTCTGCATGTGCCTTCCCTGGATCCCTGCGAGTCTCTGAGGAAGTCTCACGATCTGCCATTAGGGTTGCAACACTGTTTTCACTACCGTCTGAACTGGATCTGTGAAAACCAAGCACTCCTGATACTGGCTGACCTTCTGGAATCGGAGGACCTGTCCAGTCTTCGTCTTTGCCTGTCCCTACACCTCGGGTATACTGAATGATGTCTTGGTTCATAAAAGGCAACCCAGAAATGCACTGTATTCTGAATAATCACTGAAAAAGCACAGGATGGCAGGAGATCTGTGCTCTGATACCACTGTCAGAACCCTGGTGGTTCTCAAATTGGATCCCTGATTGTTTTTGTAACGTTTTTGCAATTTTTTGTTTTTTTTGTGTTTTTGAGGTTTTAACAGGCAATATGAAAAATTGCGATTTCTCTAGGAATTGGAAATAAATTCATAAAAAATTCAAATAAACTTTGAAACGCATGGAAATCGTTCAGAATAGATAGGAGTTCTATTATTTCAACTTTTCCCGAACTTACAATGTAGAAATCTGAACATGCAATGAAAATATATTAAATTTTATTGAGAAAAACCTGGTTTTCTGTAAGTGGCGGCTGCAGCAATAAATGTTGAGTACAGCCAGGAATAAATCAATCTCCAGTCTCTGAATTCGATGTCAAATCTCCAGTAAAAGTTCAATACAAAGCCAACGCCCAAGACTAAGTGCAAATATCTGAAAGCCAGGAAAGAATCTCTGAAGGTAATATGTACGGCCTGCAGGTACAGAGTACGGCCTGTCTGCAGCAGTAATAAATGATGTACGGCTTTTGGAAAAATGTGCCCAATCTCAAATGAATGTCCTCTGGAAAGTGCGCCTTAACTGCTAGATGAATGATCTCTGCTGAATACTGGTGAATCTCTGTCTGATTAAATGATTAAGCTCAATCTGTGACTTCTGGATGAAATCACCAAGTGCAATCTTCAGCTGGTATCTCACAGCCTCAGTATGCCTGATCTCTGAAGAGTTTTCGTTCTCCAGAAACGATGTCTGCCAGAAACCCTAAGGTTTGCAAACTCCAATGCTCAGAGCAAAAGACAAATTAGAATAACATTTCATAATGGTTCGATTTGTCCTTTCAGAAAATATATACTCCCCCTTTGAGAAATTCGACCCAAGCTCTTTTAATTAATCATTTAAATAAAATTGATTTATTTCACCTCAATACTTAGGAGAAATATTTTAATAATTAAATGGCGCCTCTTTTAAATGAATAATAAATATTCATTAAGTCAATATTTAATACTTAATTATAAAGTATAATTAATACTTTATAACTGGCCAATTTAATTAAATATTTAAATATTTCAATAAAGTGACTTTAATATAAAGTCAAATTATTAAATATTTAATAACTCATTAAATACTCCTTATTTCTCCGTCAAATCAACCAAGCACTCTTGGGTGAATCTGAGTGAATAAGCTGCGCCGAGGTGCCGCAGAAATAGCGACTTCCGCTGACCTAACTTTCTAAAATAGAAAGTTCACGAAAAAGCTCTACGGAAGATTACCGAGGCCCAGCACACTTCTGGAGCTACCAAACCTGGATAGCTGCTGCGATGATCCCTCACGCACCACAGCGACCCTGAGGGATGTTATAGGCTAACCAACTCGACAAGGTGTCGATAAAGCGGGGACATGACATATTTACAATTTTATTGAGTGTAAGAGTGGCACATAATGTTATGTTCTAACTTAGGAATTAGAAATTCTTACTATTCATTGAGCTTTGGAGAAGTCAGTTTACAATTCCCTTTTTTTTATGTATTTTCTACAAATGGTTTCATCATGTTAAAATTTGATTATGTTTATTCTACCTTAGGAAGCAATCAAGACTACCTATTAAAGATCAAGGGGCATTCTTGTTTCCAACCATCATAGTGACAATATATATATATAATTTATATTTTCATTTGCATGATTATTGAATCTTATACCTTTTTCAATGTTTTCAAAGGTCATATCAACCACTTCATGATTCAAACAAATATTGCTCTTGAGTAATGTTCTTGGTCAAAGAGATTTTTCATATAAATCATAAAGATCTTCATGATTCAAACAAATATTGATCTTGAGTAATGTTCTTGGTCAAAGAGATTTTTCATATAAATCATAAAGATTTTTTTGAGATAGATGACACTTATATTGTTATAGTACATGGAAGGAGAATGTCTAAATCTCTTATTTTATATGAAGAAGGGGTTGACCCACCAAAGGGTGGCCTAGTAAAGGTAAAAGAGACAAATTTCATGAGGATTGCGAGGGAAGATTTTTCAATATTATATTTCAGTATATGTCTTTTCTTGATATTTGTATTGAAGATGTTATAAGCTTTACATTTTTTTTTAGGTGTTCAAGTCTATTTTTTATTAATGTAGAGGAAGTTTTCTGAGGGGTCTACCCTTAAAATATGTAGAAATGAATTGTAGCTAAAACATACTATAATGGTCACATTTAAGAAGGAAAACAAAATCACTCCCACAAAAGGGAGGACAAGCCACATCTAGAACATATAAAACAAAATGATCCCTATAAGGAGCCAACAAGAGTTGAAAAGAAACAAACCTGTATTAAGGAAGAAAAAGACCAATAACCATCATCTCTATTAGTTGAATAACTAGCCTCATCTATCAAAAGCTAACTCCAAACTAGACTTTAGCCATGACCATAACTCCAAGATTGCAACTTTCTCACCTCATAATTGGATAGAGCAACAAATTTAATGCCATGAATGACCTCTTCATGTTGCACAACTGATGCAAGATGGTACTTCCTCTGCCAAAAACTACTCAACTCACAAATCACAAAATGAATCTCATAGCAGTTATTTAACAACTCAACCAAATATGACTACAGGAAAACATCAATTTCATTATTCAATTACATGATTACAATTAAATTGCCAATCTACCCAATCTCACTCTATATTTCAGAGACTCCCTAGCTCAATATTTTGTTTATTTTTATCTATGGTCTCATTGATCAATCTTCCCACTTTTAGGTAGTATGAATATGATTTTTTATTATTGCTTGTCCCTCATATACCCACACCTTCTATCTGCAATGTTTGTCCTTTGTGTTGTTCTCACGCACCCCTCAAACTTACTCTACAGCTGCTAATTTGTTTTAATCTGCATTTTTTGGAAACTTTCACTTACAATTTCATGTAGCCTCCTCTACCTTCTCTTGTGTTGTCTCACAAACTCTTCTCCCACACCCTTCCCTCACTCCTCATGCGGGCTTCTGTTTTCTTCCTTTTGCTATTCTTGTTCCATCACAACGGCCTCCTCTTCTCCACTTATGCGCAACCTCTCTATTTGTTTGAATTATGCCTTTTTATCATAAACAAGAGGTCTACTTCCCGCTTGGACTTCAACTTTCCCTCTCGTTTGATCTGCCACCCCTTGATTCTTAGTTTTGTCTGATTTCAAAATAAAATGTATCTTCCACTCCTCATCGAAGGTGAAAAGACGCCACCACATATTCAATTCAATATTTTTTTATTCTTTCCTTTCTTTCCTTTCAAATTTTGCATTTCGTCCCGATTAATTATGCTTGTATGGGCGCAGTTTTCTTTTGTTTTAATGTTTTTCTCTTTTGCAAATAAAGGCATTCAATCTCGTGCCTCATGCCTTCCTCACACACTGTCTCTTCCTTATCTCTATGTCGTACTCCAATTCTTTTTAATGTTTGTTTTCTCCCTTTCAAATTCCTTCGTTAGTCTGAAGAAAGATCAAAAGATCTAAGATGAATTAAAGTCCAAGATTCTTCATTGCCTCGGTGCTAGTCTATGCTTCCACATTGTGTATACCTCGATCAAGGTTGTTATGGATGAAGGAATTTAACTTTACAACAATTGATTTATCAAGGTTGTTATGGATGAAGGAATTTAACTTTACAACAATCAATTAAATCAATCAGCATTTTAAACTTTCCCTTTCACC
The DNA here is from genome assembly GCA_007258455.2 of Sequoia sempervirens. NCBI lineage: Eukaryota > Viridiplantae > Streptophyta > Pinopsida > Cupressales > Cupressaceae > Sequoia > Sequoia sempervirens. The sequence continues at coordinate 60,785 of VDFB02240885.1, forward strand.
CTTCACAATTATCTAACTCATCATAGAGTGAAGTTGAATATAGGGATACCAAGACTTTGAAGAGTGGAAAAGATGACCACAAAAACCAAAGTCAAACTGAAACAAACAAGAAATATTTTTGGGTGGTATTGATTGCTCATTCACCCATGTGCTCCTGCACCAGACACGTTGGGTAGAAATATTGTGAGCATAGTCTCACAATGATGGAGTTGAGTAGTTGCACTACTCTTCCAAGTTGAATTCAACCTACAACAAACTCCTTCATTGTCCAAGTGCTCAAATTATTTTTTCTTATGTTTTTTCTAGCATCGTGTCAGAACATGCACTACCTCCCTCCAATAACACTGCATCTTCCTCCCTTTCTGCCTCATGGACTCATATCCACCAAATACCCTTTCAAATTCCTTCGTTAGTTTGAAGATGAAAATACATAGTCAAACAAAGACGAATTGAAGTCCAAGATTCTTCATTGCCTCAATGTCGGTCTATGCTTCCACATTGTGTATACCTCAATCAAGGTTGTTGTAGATACAACAACTGACAAAATTTTAGGGTTGTGATGGATGAATGAATTTAACTTTACACCAATTGATTAAATCAATCAACATTTTAAACTTTCCCTTTCACCCTTCACAATTCTCTGATTCATCATAGAGTGAAGTCAAATATGGGGATATTAAGACTTTGAAGGCTGGAACAAATGCCCACAATAACCAAAGCCAAACCAAAATAAACAAGAAATATTTTTGGGCAGTGTTGATTGCTCATTCACCCATGTGCTCCTATACCAACAATTTAATATAAAAATATTATCAACAAGGGAAATACTTTAAAGGCACTTGACACCTCCAAAACACCTTGAATATGTGCAAGAAACAAATGCTTGATAACCTTGCACAATGTTGAAGTTGGGAAAAATCAACTCCATAGCTCCTGAGGATTACCTATATTCAAACACTTGTCATCGAAAGAGAGAATAGAAAAGCTATGGAGGCCAAGAGCTATTGATAAAAAAAAATGAATCATTATGAATGTGCATCTTGATGATTATACAATAGAGAATCCTCATAAAAATATAATTAACCTAAAAGCCATAGGTGAGGATAAAACAAGATCTTGAAATTTTTCCTCATCCTATGATATGAGACAAAAATAATTTGACCTAAGTAAGCTTAAGTAATTAGAGGAAAAAGAACCTAATAATTAAATAAATAATTAATTAGGAAATGCCTTTACTCCAACACCCCCACTTAAGTGAAACTTAGGGAGTAGCTCAAAACTATAAAGATGAATGCATGAAGGGTCCCAACAAATAAGGCCTAGTGAGGTACCCATGTACAAACAAAAGATCTCTCAAAACTAAAGAAAAGGAGAAAAACCTAGTGGGATAAAACTCCTTTCCAAAGAGATAAATACAAGTGAAGGATTGAAGAAGCCTCCAAAACAAGAGTGAAGGACTAAGAAGCCTCCAAAACAATGAAAAGGACAAAGAAGTCTCCAACCAAGATTGTCCCCAAAAAGTAGGAACAAAGGATGAACATTAGGAACACCACTAAAACATGAAGAAGTTACAAAGTCTATCAAAGAGTGACTACTATAATGCTGAAAGAAGAACCTCCTCTAAAACAGATGATGATCGGGATCAAGAAGACAAGAATCTATATGAGTTCCCCAATGACACTACTTGAATCAAATGACAAATAAAGGTAAAACATCTAGAACTCAGAGATACAAATGACACATGTACCAATAGTTTGAAGAACTGATCAAGTGCAAATAGGTCGCCTCCACAACAAGAATGCAAGAGTTTCCATATGGTAAATTCTCCATCTCACTAAAATGCATATGCTGCTAGCCATTAATGTATGTTGCATCCACCTAGTACATAGGAAAAAATACTAGATACATAGCTCACCCCAACACAAAACCAAGGAAGCATTAGCACCAACAGTAGAAACCCCCCATAATGTTGACAAAGGAGAGCCATGACACATACACTAAAATTAGAAGAGATGCCCACAATAACCAAAGCCAAACCAAAATAAACAAGAAATATTTTTGGGCGGTGTTGATTGCTCATTCACTCGTATGCTCCTACACCAACAACTTAATATAAAATATTATCAACAAGGGAAATACTTTAAAGGAACTTGACACCTCCAAAATACCTTGAATATGTGCAAGAAACAAATGCTTGATAACCTTGCACAATGTTGAAGTTGGGAAAAATCAACTACATAGCTCCCAAGGATCACCTGTGTTAGGTGAAAATTATGTAATCCCTTTTCAATAAATTACACAACCTAATTTCAACCACAGCTCTATGAGATATGATCTCTCCTCTCAAAAAGGGGAGGCACCCTTCTTACTACTAACATAAGCTAAGTAAAACTAATTAAATATTCACAAAATGTAGACTACAATTACGAGATGGGGGGCGTGTCACATTCATACTTCTCTATTTTTTTAGAGAATATGTTTTACAATGCTTCATAGTTGATAGTTTTGATTCGATACAACTTTAAACTAAAAACAAGCAATAATTCCAATATATCTATCTTATCAAAGCAAAGCTTAGAGATACCAAGTATGATAATAATAAACAATAAAATGAGAAAGAAAAGTTCACAAAGGAAAAAAATTGTTCCATAGCTTTTCACCGATGGATCCTTGAGATATGTAACATTTTTCGTATTAGAAGCACAAAGTCTTCTTAGATACAATAATTCCACGAACAACATGAAAAATTACAAGCACAAAGTCATGTAGATCATCCGCCAATAGTTATCCAAACATAAACACAAATCTGAATAAAGAACTTGTAACACAAAGTCTACACCGATTTATTCAAATCCCTTAGATCTCACACACTAATCACCACCAATCTTAATCAAATTCAAAAGACGATTGATCCAACACAAAATCTGGTATGCAACTTTCTTCTTTATTGATCAGATTCAGATTCACAAAGTTGAACACAAAGTTTCATACATTTGTTTCAAAATGAGCAGCACTTCGTTGCTAGAGATAAAAGATAGCTATTACAAAAGAATTCCCTCATATTTATAAAAGAGAGGGAATAGCAAATCTAGGAAAAGTAGTTGAGCAAATTTAGGAAAATATCACCTACCGAAAAGACTTATTCAAAAATGTTGTCCATCATTATAGGAAAACATCTCTAATTTTACATGTAATTACATTTTGCAAAATGACATGTAAAATGTCAAAACTTATTTACATAAAGTATGAAAAATGCTAAAACTGGGAAATCTAATTTAGGGAAAAATTTGGCCTTCTTCAACATCTTTCTCCATGAAAACTTCATGATGGCATGCACTTCATCACTGTCTAGCATTGGAGTGTACTTTGGAGATGACGACGATTCTTGAGATTAACTCCTCCAATGAGATTAGAGACTTTCTGATGCCTTTCAAATCTAAAATAAGTTGGGAATCCATCATTTTGTTCATTGAAGCTATTGAGAAAGCTTCATCTTCAAATTCTTCTTGGGGCTAAAAATCAATGCTTCAGCATTTTAAAGGACTTGGGTAGTTTCATGTAAAAGTGGTGAAAAATGGAGCTTTTACATGTGAAATATGTAAAAGTAGTGAAAAATGAAGCTTTTACATGCCATATGGAAAAGTAGTGAAAAATAGAGCTTCTACATGTGAAATATGTAAAAGCGGTGAAAAACAGAGCTTTTACATGTCATATGTAAAGGCAGTGAAAAATAGAGCTTCTACATGTGAAATATGTAAAAGTGGTGAAAAACGGAGCTTTTACATGTCATATGTAAAAGCAGTGAAAAATAGAGCTTCTACATGTGAAAATGACACCTGAGTGTAAGAGCGGTGAAAAACAAAGCTCCTACATGTGCCATAAAATGACTAAGGCATGAAATATGTAAAAGCGGTGAAAAATAGAGCTCCTACATGTGATTTGTGTTTTGAGATGTAGAAGCACTAAAAAACCCTTCTCCTACATGTGCCAGAAAATGACTAAGGCATGAAATATGTAAGAGTGGTGAAAAACAGAACTCCTACATGTAATATGTAAAAGTGCTAAAAATCAACACTCCTACATGTGCCAGAAAATGACTAAGACATGAAATATGTAAGAGCAATGAAAAATAGGGCTCCTAGATGTGACTTGTGTTTTGAGATGTAGAAGCGCTAAAAAACCCCACTCCTACATGTGCCAAAAAATGACTAAGACATGAAATATGTAAGAGCGATAAAAAACAGAGTTCCTACATATAATATGTAAAAGCGCTAAAAATCACCGCTCCTACATGTACCACAAGTCACATGTAGGAGCTTTGTTTTTCACCACTCTTACATATTTCATGTCTTAGTCATTTTTTGGCACATGTAGAGAGGAGAGATCGTATCTCACACAACTATGGTTGAAATCAAGTTGTGTAATCTATTGAAAAGGGATTACATAATTTTCACCCAACAACTTGCAATCAAACACCTGTCACATAAAGAGAGAATAACAAAGCTATGGAGGCCAAGAGCTATTGATCCAAAAAAGAATGAATCATTATGAAAGTGCATCTTAATGGTTATACAATATAGAATCCTTGTAAAAGGATAATTAACCTAGAAACTCTAGGTGGGGATAAAACAAGATCATGAGATGTGCCCTCATCCTATGACATGAGACATAAAAATAGCATAACCTAAGTAAGCTTAAGTAATTAGAGGAAAAGTAACCTCATAATTAAATAAATAAATAATTAGGAAATAGCTTTTATTCTAACACACAATTTCAAGAAAAATACCATATATTTTTGTAATCATGTTCACCACTTATTCTTCCTTATTCAAAACCTAGATGTCACTAAGATACACAAGAGAGCCTAAGGTTTTAACATCCTTCTCATGCTTCACCACTCCTAAACTCACAAGCCCAACCACATATGAATCCAAAATAGACCAAATCAATAAGACAACCACCATTCCACACTAAAATAGACAAGAAGAGCTCTTAAGGTTCAGTGCACGATCATGATGAGCCAAACAGGGCCCTTAAGTGGCAATGCAAATACAAAAAAATAGACTTAAGCAACTTCACATAAAAGTTTGAATAGGTTATTAGCATAATTTGGAAAATATGTAGGAATAGAATTTGTAACAAATTGAATGTAGTTTGTAGGCTACAAGACTTTTTTTGGAAAAGGGTAATTTGATTTGGTTAAAATTTGAAATTTCAATGCAGGAGTACTTTAAATTTTAAAAAAATAAAAAGCAAGTGATTTTCCAACCACCCTAAGTATGCGCAAAAATAAATATTTTTTTGAATCTTTCAATATTAGAGAACACATACCCAAATGTGATATTTTTTTGTATTTTTTTTGCAAGTAAATAATTAGTTATGAATTTTCTACTAGGAATTTTTTAAAATATTAAAAACCAATTTCCCGACCACCCTATCCTGGTCAAAACTTTATGAAATTCATTTTTTTAAACTATAGTTTGTGAAGCATAAAGTGTGACACATCTTTCAGATTCAAAAAAAGTGTAATTATTTAAAAGTTATAAATGTTTTTCAATTATCCTATCAATCAGGACTTTACACATAGTGCATGTAGAAAATGAATAATAGCTATCTATTAAATTCAAAATAAAGCATATCTTATATTGGTAGAATGCTGACAATTTACTGAATAAACCCTTTTCATTTCATCAAATTCAAATGAAAAAAGTTGTCATCATGAAGGGTGAAGTTTGAATAACTATTGCAACTCCTCTAAACACGTCGAGGTAGTTGACTTTTTGGGTTGGACACCCTCAAGCCAAATCCCAAAGTAATCTCGAGGGAATAATTGAGGCAAAAAAATGTTAGAAAAAATAGATATCCATTATTAACGAATATCTCTTTCTTTTACTTTAGAATGATTTTTTTTGGGTTCATATAGATTAAAATTCAACATGTTATAATATTGATATTAATATAAATATTTAAAATATTAATATATAATATAATATATGTACTCGGATATATTAATATTAATATAATACATTATATTTAATATAAATATTATATATTATAAAAAATTATTTGATGGATTGTTGCAAGGGAGTTTTAACTATCATATTTATTGTAATAAAACTACAAGGAGCTAAGATCGATATATACATCTCTCTCACTCTCTCTCACCTTCCCTCTCTACTTTTGTCTATCTCCACTCACCCTCTCCCTCTACCTACATTTCCATCAATCCCTCCCATCCTACCTCTCCCTCCATCCCACCTTCCCCCTCTACTTTTCTCTATATCCCTTCCCTACCTCCATCCCTCTCTACTTCTCTCTATATCTCATCT
>VDFB02240896.1:0-58172 GCA_007258455.2 Sequoia sempervirens
TCTTGGTTTCAAACAAGCTTGACTATGTGGGTTTCAAAGATAATTTGGTAGATCTGATTTTGGTCTCGGATATGATTGTTTTAGAGGACTACAATTAATCTCTTTGTCTTCTCACCTTTTTTCCTTCGAGGCTTGGGCTCTATTGGAGGGGGCTATGCCCTATTTCAAAGTTGTTTGTTTTCTACTCTGGAACCATCAAGATTTTTTTGCTCAAGGGTGATACATTTTGTAGTGGTTATGTTCATTGCTTTACTTTTCTACCTCTAGAGGTTTGGGGTTTTGTGACTTTCTAGACATCCTTGTCTAAGGTGATGGTTATTTCTCTTGGTTATTGCTCTTAAGAAGCTTGTCTTCCACTCTAATGGCTTCAAGATCTTAAAAGATGTTGTGAGCTCCATAATTTGGTGTATTTATTTTTAGTTGGGTTATGCTCTCTATTCATCCCAAAGACCAAGGGCTTCTATTGACCATGGTTACTAAGTTTACTCTCTTTCCAGGAATGTTAGCCTTCTTACTGACTTTGCAGATTATGTCTCCTATGGAGGTGGAGACCTCTCTTGTTGAGATGGAGACCCCTCCTATTGAGTTGAGCTAGGTTTTATGGGTGCAATAATTTTCTCCTACTTCTTTAGTAGGTTTTCTCCCTTGTAGCTCCTATTGAAATGGAGGCCATTTCTATGAAGGTGGAGGATGGGTTTACTAGTGAGTCCTTACTACTATGGATATGGTATTCTTGCTGAATTCTCTTATAGACCTATGGATAGGCAAGTTGGTTGATGGGATCTCTTTACTTTAACTTTTGAATGGTATTCATGGCTCAAAATTTTGGATCTCTAAGTGATAGGTTGCTTGCAAGCTAGTTGTTTTTGGGTGTGTGGATAAGCTTAGTGATGTGGTTATTGATGATGGGTTGTTATTTTTATCTAAAACTTGTGTTGTTGCTTTGTGGGTGGCATGTTGGCCTATTCTACTAGCTAGGAGGCTTGTCTTGATTGTGGTTTGGGTTCCAAGTCCTATTAAAACTTGTTTGTAATGATTTTGATCCTTGGTTAGTCTTGTCTGCCCCTAGGGTAGTAGTTGTTGTTGGTTGTTATTTTTGTAGCTTCTGCTACTAGTTGCATCTTTAAGTGTGGCCCTTAGGCCTATTCTATTGGCTAAGAGTCTATTCTTTATTTTGAGGTTTGTTTTTCCTTCTAGTTGTGAGGCCTATTTCATACTGATGTATAGGGTAAGGGCCCTTTAACCCTACTTTCTTAATTAAAAATGTATTAGATTGAATAAGCACACCCAATTTATACAAATCCCTAATTATCAATTATTGTACTAAATTTTAGGCTATCTTAAATATGGTGATCATATTTTCCTCTAATGATAATTATCCAAGTTTATTTAAATTATATTTGTTAAAAATAATTGAAATGTAAAATTCTTCTCTACTAAGTATGCTTCATTATTTAATGATTAAAAATTTATATGATAAAATATAATATGGAATAAGCACACCCACGTGAAATAAATTCTTAAAATTGAGTGAAAATTTTAACCCCACTTACTAACAAGTGAAGTGAAGTATCCGCAAAATATAATGATTGAAACATATTTAACACTATTCAAAATTACACTAAAATATATTAAAAAAATTCAAGTTGTAATCTCAAATTTTTTAGAAACAAATGTGTTATATCCACTTTTCTTTATATTATTATCTAAGTGGTAAAAATGTTATAAAATAAAATAGAATATGGAATAATTGTACCCACATGATACACATCCTTAAAAAGAGGTGAAATTTTTAATAAAACTTACAAACAAGTGAAGTGATCATATTTCCCTCTAATAATGATTATCAAAGTTAATTTAAACTATATTTGTTAAAAAATATTGAAATACAAAATTCTTCTCTCTTAATTATGCTTCATTATTTAATGATAAAATAATTGTATAATAAAACATAATATGGAATAGTACAGAATAAATTTTTAGGAATTGGTGAAAAATTAAACAACTTACTAACAGTGAGTGAAATATCCTGAGATAGATTTCCATGTTTCCTTGGGAGACCACTCATTGTATTACGTTTTATTTGTGGTGTTGCTACAGCTAGTTTGAGTCCAATGAGAGCAATGGCTAAAAAGATTATGCTAAAAGAATCTTCAGTGCAAGTCCTCTCAGTGTAATAGAAAAAATGTATTTATGTCCATTTTCTTTTATTATTGTCTAAATTAAAAGGCATTAAATAAAATGATATGGAAATAACTACTTACCCATTGATGCAGATCTTGAAGACAAATTTTGATCAAACTAGGGAAATAAGTGAGTGATCATATTTACCCTCTAATAATTATTGTCCAGAGGTTTGTTTAGAATATATTTATTCAAAATAGATCACAATGCAAAATTCTTTCAAAGGGTGTAATTAAAATATAACAATTGAATCACTTTTACCATGAATTCACCCAAAATGAAATTAGAAGGCTGCCAACTTACACTGAACAAAACATATAAGAATGGTTGGTTGAGCAATTAAATGCTTGAAAGTATAATACAAAAACTAAAGATTCTTTTTAGGAATCTTGAAATATAAAATTATACAAACAAAGTGTGTTGCTCAGTTTTGTTTATTATCCTTGAAGTAATTTAAAAGGGTTATCCGGAAATAAAATGTTTGAATGAAATTGAAAAATATTTATTATGTTTCAATCTTTATATTTATGGATTTTTTCACCTCACTTGGTTGTAAGTTTGGTTTTTTTTTTCTCTTTTCTAGGGATGTGTCTCTTGTTGTTGCTCTCATTCCATGTTTTTTGAAAAAAAAAATCAAACTTAACAATAAGTGATGTTTTCACACACGATCTTACGTATTTTTTATGATTTAAATAATAATAGAAAAAAAATGGAACATGTATTTGTTTCACACTGAATTAAAGGTACAATCCAATGTTTTCACTGGTTTTGTTGGAATTTTGAATATGCTATCTATCAAGCATGAATACAAATTTGGCTATATTTATTAATAAATATCAAAATATAAGAAGGGGAAACAAATAAAATCTTACAAGTGGGGTGGCATCCACAAAATATAAATATTGAAGCATAATTAATATTATTCAAAATTTTAATATTGTAATCTTTGAATTTTCAATAAGAGTGATCACAAATTGTGATCTGAAACTTTGATTTAAACAAATAGTGCATAGTTAAATCCAAAAGAAACTCTCTCTTATCATTATGGGTGTATAAATCTAATGTCTCTAGATGAAAATAACCAAACAAATGAACAACTAAAGTGAAAATTGTTAGTTTAAATAATTTCTTTGCATATATAATTAGGTTATCTCTTTCTTGCGATTGACCTATTCAAACTTATAGCTTAACATTACTTAGGTTTCTTATGCTTTTGTCTCACTTCATAATATTGAGACATGTATCCTCATCATTTGATAAACCTACTACACATATTTGACATTTTCTCACACACTTTTTGAGTGAGTTCACAAGTGTTCCATCTTTGGAGGGTTAGTCAACTATTTGATCCTACTATGCTACCTCATCTACCTTTCTTATATATGCAAGGTTCCTCATTGTGTTTATATAATATTCATTTTATATGTTAGGAATACCATTATGCTCATTGTTTCACATGTTGATGGATATCAATTCATGCATTTTGACCTTGGAATTCTCTTACATGGTATGAGAGACATGAGACCATGTTCCTTTATACATCAAGGTGAATCTCGTAGATAGACCTATTATTGGAGCATCTCGGAGCAAAGTCATCATTGTCATTGCATCTAAAATATTCAAGAAATAAAGAAATACTCTGAAATACTCATTGTTTAATAGCCCTCTAACCATCTACCTTTTTCATCAAATTTAGGCCTATTATAAAAATATTTATGGCCTATTAAACCTATTTATAGCTTTGGAAGATTCTATAGTTTTGAATCCTTATTTGGTAGAACTCTTTGTTCCTATATATTAACATTTAGATTATTGTTTGTGTTTAATACATGACAACATCTTACCTTCTTGTGGCCTCATGGATTTTTTAAATTAGTTTTATTTACTAGTATTTTTTTCCTCTTATTTGTCTATAGGTTTTACTTGTGGTTTGACAATTTGTGATTGTTGGGAAAATTTGTCTCAACCTTGAAAATACATATGGTACTATTGATATGCCAATGTAGTGGGGTACCCCCTATAGGGGGTTTGGGGGGCTCAGGCCCCTTGATTGGGGGTTTGGAGGTAGTGCACCCTAGCGGGGGTTCGGGGGTAGTGTCCCCAAAAGTCACATTTTATGTATATTTTAATCTTGTAAATCTAGACCATTCATCATTTGGTTTCATATTTAATGGTCGATATTTTGTTGGCTTGACTTACCATAGAAGGAAACCCTATTTTATGAGGGTTTTGTATTACAAATGTGTATTATGATGTATTATGAGATTCTGATAGTGGTTGTGTTTCCTCTAGATCTTGGAGTGGTGATACTCCTATGAGAAGCCTGCTCTACAAGTATATTGTGATCTTTGTGATTTTTGAATAACATATTGGGCAACTTTGGAGTGTGGGATATTTCTCCCAAAAGGGTTTTCCCCACATAAATCACTCTGTTATGGTATGCATGATATTTATGTCTATTTTTGTTTAAGTTTTTGTAACTATTAAATATCTATAAAAGAAATTTTGTATTCTCCTCTCAAGATTAGTGTAGGAAGTTGTTCTACTACCTTACCTTCCTTATAGTGATATTGGTCCAATTTTTTGTATGTTAGCCTTAACTCTTCTATACAGTTACAAAATTTGATAGGTGATTAGTTTGGTAGATCATTACCCTCTACATAATAACCTAACACTATGCTTATTTTTTCTTTCTTTGTGGTCAATTGATCCACTATTGGCAATGTTCATCAACCTCCATACATACTTGCAACCTCATCCACCTACAATATCTTACCTACAACCTTAGTCATAAGTATGTAGTTCATGGAATAAAATTTACATTGAAGTGTGGTGTTTGGTATTTATATTCTTGGTATTTATAATATATTTTCCTCCAATAGGAAAAATCTCTTCAACTTGCATAGGATTAGGATCCAACCCCATAAACATATGAACTACATTTGAATTGATCTACCAATGATCAATGCACGTACTTCACCATATAGTCCTCCTTCCAACATCATACTCTAATAAAATTAACATTAATTGAGATCAAGAGGTGCATCTATTCAACTTAGTTTATTTTTCTACAAAATGCACGTTTTCGTAAGTAGTTTTCCCTTTGATCTCAAGAACCCAAGAAGTAACAACTTAGTCAAGATTATTTTTAACAAACTTCAACATACTTTAGTGAAGACTTTGGTAAAGTCACAAAGATTCCATCTTCAAGTCTAGTAAGCTCTCCAATGGCTCAATTTCACTTGGTCATGACAACTATCTCACCCTTTTTGAAGATGCATTCACAACATACATTACAAGTTTCTCCTCCCCACATGGCCTCACACAAAATAGATTTATGTTGCATGTAGTTCACTCTTTCCTATAGCCACCTTTGTTTTGGGCCCCTCTATGATGGTCAATAATGACAATTAGCAATTAATGTTTGTAAAAATAAAAAAATTAACTATTAAAATTGAAGCATAAAAAAAAGTAACCCTTTTTCACGCTTAGTGTAGGAATTGACAATTAATAATAAAATGTACTTAATTGTGCCTTATTTAGGGTGTAAATTTTTTTATTAAAATTTTGCACTAATCTAGGGATTCATTAATTAATTGAAGTTAATTGAAGTTTAATTAGTCATTTAATTCAAATATAAGGATTATTAATTGCATTTTTTAAGGATCTATTCCAACACCCATTAATGATATTACATGACATTTAATTGGAAAAGTTAAAGCCCTAGAAAATTGTGCTAGGACCCATTTGCCAGTTTGGGAAAATGGGTCCTCCTAACCTAGGACACCTTTTTTTGGCATATTTTAGGTTTTTTTAATGTTATTTCACCTCTACAAAGCTTGTTCCTAGAAAATTGTGCTAGGAACTTGGTGTAGGAGCATGTGCGGGTGAATGGGAAATCAAAACCACAAGAAAAAATGATTGGTTTGAGTTTCTTCAAATTTTGGTTTGGTTTCTTTGAATTTTATTTTGGGGTGCTGCCACAATAGTGGTTTATACTTTCTAGGAGATCCTAATTTTTGCTAAAATCACATATTTTTAAAAAATATAATGGTTTAAGCCTTGAAAAGTTCCTTTTAAAGGATTCCAATTGAAGAGGGTTTGATCAAACCACCTTAGACCGAGCCCCCTTGGATAGAACCCCACTAATTTTAAACCATACCTATAATAGAGTCTCCTTTGCACTTATCAAAATGTTGATAAAAACCACTTTTGATTTACCTTTTGGGGGATCAAATGAATTTATTTAAAATTTATTTTTTGTAAGCATGTATTCCTTATTATAAGTTTCCAAAAAATTATAATTTTAATAAAATTTAATTTGATTATTATATTTATTTTTATTTCTTGTGAATGTAGGATTTTCATCAAAAATTAAGGTCTTTTTTCTACAAATGTGGAAAAATAGAATATTATCAAAATTTTAAAAAAAAAATATGAGAGCACCATTCATTGAAGTCCTTGATCCAACAAAAAAAATAAAATTGAATTTTGATACATATGAAAAAAGTTACGCATTATACAGTTGCACTATGTCTGAATTGTAATTGGTTTGACTTCAAAACTTGATTAAAGAAAAAATATTCAATAAAAAACTAACCAAGTGAAAGCACTAGATATTGGAGTTAAAAATCTAAATTTGAAAGAATTATAATTTTATCCTTCATGGAATAAATTTTATGCATTATACAATGAGCGTTACTTTTTAAAAATGTTGTTTTATGAAAAAATTAGTTTTCAAGGGAGATGGAAAAAGAAATACAGCTTGATTCCAAAAATTTTGAAAAAAATATATTTAGGGTCTATAGACAAAATTTCATGAAACTCTAGTTTGCATCATCTTCAAATTCCTCACATTATAGCCATTATAGGTGCCCACAAGTGAAGATTTAGTTAAAAAAAATAGTTCAGTGACCAGTTTGGCCAAAAATTGTAAACCACTATTCTAGGATCACCCTTTGGTATCTTTCTACTTCAAAATTATTTGCATAGTCAAATTTTCAAAATTTAGTTATTCATCTCTGAGTCAGTTGCTGGAAACGTTTAAGCCTATGAAATTTTGTCAAATGTTGTATTTGGAACTGCTCAAATGATATTTATGTAAAATATGGAATAATAGACCAAGGTTTTGAAACTTTCAAATACATGGAGTGGATGTAAATGCAATTTCTAGAAATAAGTAAATCAATTTTATTTACATTAATTTTTATGGAGTAGCTTATATTTCTTTGGCTAGATTAGATATTTATGAGGCAATTATTTTTAACATTGAATGGTATATAATTAAGTCTTTATTACCTACACCTTTTCATTTTGAAAAATAGGGGTTGTGGGAGAGAAAGAGAAGTGAAGCCGATAGGCGTAGAGAACAATATTGGATCAAAATAAATACAATTGACAGAGGCTTTGAATCAGTGTGATGAGGGGGCACAACTATAAAAAGAATTCTATGTGTAGGAAGATGAAGAGGCACTGGTGAGGAAAGAAGATCACTCAAAATGACAACAAAGAAATCAATCCACTAATGATGAATAGGAAATGAGAGAAGGGGTGACAAGTGAAGAATAATGAAGGAGCCCAGGTGAAATAAGAAAACAACTTATGAGAGTAAGAGAGGGTGCAGTGTAGAGGAATATTCTTGAGGTTGAAGGAAGCACAGAGCTCCAAGTTGGGGCAAAAGTAGACTTTTGTTTTGAAAGAAAAGAAAGATACCTAAAAGAGTTGGTTTGAAGAGAGCCTAGGGAGAGGAGAGTGAGACACCTTTGAGTTGATATGCAGATTGGAGCATGTAGTAGAGGAACAAAGAGTTCACAAAATAGAGGATGGTTGAGTGGAAATAGAAGACAATGTGAGACTTTTAATTGTAATTTGTTTATAAATTCAGTAATGTAGAATTCAAAACATTGGTATTATGTGAATTGAAATAAAACAAATCTAAATCAAGTTGGTTTTTCTTTGAGTTTCCTTTGTTGGGTAGTTGTGAATTAAGGTAGGAAGGGGGGGTTTTTCATCAATTGGTATCATATCTAGAGAGCCTAAGGGTGGAGAGTATCCACCGAGATCTATGGGAGGGAGTAACGGTTGAGGAGAGCTTAAAAGAATTGTTACAATTGTGTGTTGAATCCTAAAAAGTTGAGAGCTAAAGCCATTGATTGGTAGAGATGTCTCCATGAAGAGGAAGAATCAGATTAGAGATAGTGCTCAAATGGTTTAGAGACATGATAATGGATGAAATTAGAAATAAGGGAAGGTTAGCTACTCAAAATACAAGAGAACCCAAGATTGAGGAAGAAACTAAAGAGGAGGAATAGGGAAGAGAGGAAGAAGAAGAATGGTTAGAGGATGTCAAGCAAGAAATATTTTTGAGAGCTCTCTTAAGAATAACAAAGACTAATAAGATGGATTTATCAAATTTTTCTAGAACATTAAATCTAGAAGAGCTAATTGATTGGATTGAAGAGCTAGAGGAGTACTTTGAATTGGATGAAATTAAAGACCCACAACAAGTGAAGATAGCCCAAATGAAATTGAAAGGGAATGTTACTTTATGGTGGAAAGGGTTGTAGAGATAATGGGAAATGGAAGAAGATCCTTAGATAACAAGGTGGAATAAGAGGGTGAAAAAATTGAAAAATAAATTTATACCTAGAGATTATGAGATGGAGCTATTTAAAAAGTTGCAAAATTTAAAGCAAAAAGAAATGAGTGTAATGGATTACACAAAAGATTTTTACAAGCTAGAAATTTGATCTAGAAGACATGAAATTGATAAAGAGATGTTAGCTAGGTATGTGAATGGCTTATAGTTTAACATTCAGTATGAGATGAGTATGCTGAAAATAAACACAATTGAAGACGCATACCACTATGTGTTGAAGGCTGAGGAGAAATTAATGAGAAGAGAAACAAACAATTCCAAAATTTAGGGAAGATTTGCAACTAAAAAGGGGAAAGCATATAGTGGCAAAGGAAAATAGGTTGAAGAAGAATTCAATCCCAAGTGGAGTAAAGAGGTGGACCAAAACACCAAAGAAAATGAGATATCAGTAAGAGGATGTGGCAGTAGTAGCAAAGGGTTCCCATTTAAATGTTACCAGTGTGGAGAAATTAGTCATCGTGCTTTCAAGTTTGATCAAATACAAGAGGGCAACAAGAAAAGTGCAGCAAGGAATCACTTGGCACAAGAAGATTAGGAATGTAATGTATCCCCGAAAGTAGTAGATCCAAAAGAAGGAGAACCTCTCATGATTAGAAGAGTGTTGTTAAATCCAAAGATAGTGGAGGAGGAACCATCCCAAAGAAAGAATCTCTTTTGGACTATGTGTAAGGCTGGAGGTAAGTGCTACAAGGTTATTGTTGATAGTGGTAGTATGAATAGCTTAGTTTCAAAGGAGATGGTGGAAAGATAACTTTAAAATGGAGTAAGAATCCTAGTCCATCCAAAGTTTCTTGGTTTTAAAAGGAACATGAAATGATTGTGAGGGAGCATTGTTTAGTCAATTTTCAAATTGGTTCATATAGAGATGAGGTGTTGTGTGATGTGATTCCCATGACTACTTGTCACGTGTTGTTGGGTAGGGCATGGAAGTTTGATAGTGAGGCCATCTATGTTGGTAGGAAGAATGTGTATACCATCTAAAAAGTTGGACAAAAGTATATGTTGAATTCTCTAAAGGAGAAGGAGAAACCGGTGAAACAATCCAACTTTATGGTTTGTTGTAGTGTGGAGAAGCAATGAGTAGAGCAAGATGAAAAAAGTGAGTGCAATGATTTGTAACCATTGAAAGGGAATATTTTAAGAGGAAAAGTTAGATGGAATTTAGATTTAATGTAGTAGCATAATAAAGGAACAACAAGTAGTGGTCTAAGAGAATGTGAAGGGCACCAAATTGGATCAATGGTAAGAAATTGTCAAATAAATGAGATAATTCCATTGGAGGAGGCTCAATTGTTGAGGATGAGTTGAAGTGTAGAAGAGGGAAGGCTCTCATCTACAAGGAGCAACATTGGATTAGAAATAAACATTGGATTGATAAGTAGGAGGTATTTTTCCACAGCGTGTCAAATTATGATATTGCTATTAGGATTCAACCGTGTAGTTTCGAGTCAAACTCATTGACCCATGTTTCATGAGTAGTGGTTCAACGAGAACCCATCTCTCATGATATTGAATGGTCAATGAGTTTGACTCTGCAGGACGATAACCTATCATAATTGTGTAACCTCCCTATCAATTGATAAACTAAAGGGAAAATACCTATTGCTGAATGGGTTCATAGGCACAACACTTTGCTGAAGGTTTGCAAATGGGAATTGCAACAACTCAAGCGGGCTTAACCTTGGAGAAAACTCCTGGTTAGCGCGCTTGAGGCTGTTGTCACTTGGGATGGTGACTAGGGGCCGGACCGGTGCTTCACCTCAAATGACATCACCTAGATACAATGGTGCTATGGACCTTCAATATCATAGAGATGGGTTCTGTTGAACCACTGCCTCATATGAACATGGGTCAATGAGTTTGACTTGAAACTACTGGTTGAATCACATTGGCAATATCATAATTTGACAGCTGTGGAAAGCCATCTACCCTTATCAATTGATGAGCTAAAGGGGCTCCTATTATGAATGGTTCATAAGGCACAACACTTACTGAAGGTTTTGCAAATGGGGTAACAACTCAAGCGGGCTTAACCTTGGAGAAAACTCCCTGGTTAAGCGCGCTTGAGCTGGAGCAGTACTGGGATGGGTGACCTCCCGAGACGGACCAATGCTTCACCTCTATGAGCATCACCTAGATGCAATGAGTGCTATGTGGACCATTCAATATCATGAGAGATGGGTTCTCGTTGAACCACTACTCATGAAACATGGGTCAATGAGTTTGACTCGAAACTACACGGTTGAATCCTGATAGCAATATCATAAACATTGGATTACCATCCCATGCACCTTTCAATGTTCTTGAGTTTACCAACTCTAGGAAAATTTTACTTACTTAGTGTGTCTACTATAGAAGCATGTGCAAGTGAATGGGCAATCAGCACCACCAAAAAAAAATTGATAGGTTTGAGTCTCTTCAATTTTTGGTTTGTTTTAATTTTCTTTTTGGTAACTTTGTACTTCAAAAATCTTTGCATAATCAAATTTGTAAAATTTAGCTATTCATCTCATAGTTAGTTGCAAGAAATGTTCAAGCCTATGATATTTTGTCAAATGTTGTATTTGGAACTATTCAAATGATATATATGTAAAATATGGAATCATAGACCATGCTTTTGAAACTTTCAAATACATGGAGTCGATATAAATACAATTTCTTGATAGAAGTAAATTGATTTTATTTACTTTACTTTTGATTGAGTAGCTTATATCTATTTGGGTTGATCTGATATTTATGAGGAAATTATTTTTAACAACAAATGGTATATAATTAAATCTTAATTATCTACACCTTTTCATTTTCTAGAATAGGGGTTGCAGGAAAGAAAGAGAAGTGAACCTGATAGGCTTAGAGAACAAGAGTCAGTCAAAATAAATACAACTAAAAGAGGCTTTGAATTAGTAAGATCAGGGGGCACAACTATAAAAATAAGTCTATGTGTAGTATGATTAAGAGGAGTCAGTGAGGAAAGAAGACCAGTCAAAAAAACAATAGGGAAATCAAGCCACTAATGATGCATAGGAAATAAGAGAAGGGGTGAAAAATGAAGAAAAATGAAGGAGCCCATGTGAAATAAGAAAACATATGAGAGTAAGAGAGGGTGTTGGTTTTTTTTCCAATTGAGCCCCAAAATTATTGAAAGGATAGTTAATCCTTATGTTTAAGACATCCCTAGGCTAGTGGCCAACATAACGAGTGAAGAATTCTTAGGTCTTTACTCCTAAGATTTAAGTTATGTGGGACAAGGGAGGGTATTTCTCAATTGTGTTCATTCTAGTTTATTAAAATGGAGAACACTTCTTCACCGATAGGTTCCTACCATAGGCAAATAAACCAAATTTAATAAGGATTTTGGTGATCTTTGAGTAAATAATTGTACATTTACTAGGAAAAAGGATGTATTTCAAACTTAGATTTTAGAATTAACATGATTTTAATAAGTATTGTTCTTATTTTGAACCTATGGATAGGCATATTACTAATTCATTTGATTGCATGAATTCTTGACAAATAGACCAGTGCCTCATCAATCGGGTAAATGGAGTCAAATATCTAGACTCAGTATACACAAATTATTTAATTCTAGAGTAGATGCACTATTTTCATAATTCCTTGTAGTACAAAAACTCTCAATATCCAAAACATTACTTCTTATCAAATCCTTTGTGAATTCTTACAAACCTATGACTCCCCTTAAGCATTTAACTAACCCTTTGAGCTAAAGCAAAGAGACAAATCCATACATTCAATTAAACCATTGATGAAAAATGAAAATATCATTGATAATTTAATTTATAGTCTACAAAAGTGTACAAAGGAGAGTACATGCTTTAGAATTTAGATTTGTTTTGATATCAAAAACTTATGTAGAACAATTTAAGACTATTACATATAAAACCTATACTCAAGAGGATTAGCCAACAGATTAATCAAGCCTTTTATATTACATTTTTTTTCTACCCTTAAATTCTACCCAAACCATTCTAGAATCAAAATTTTTACCCTTGTAATGAGCCTTGAAATTCCTGTTATAGATGAAGGGAGCAACAAGCATCGGGTTCATTACAGTTCCATTTCATAATCATTTCAAAATTAATAACATTTCATTTGGGCTTATTCCCAAACCATTATATTTAATCATTCATTTACCACAAGAAAGAAAAAGGAAAAAAGAGAACCAAGCAATTGGTCGGAGAAGCACACGCAAGCCTTCCAAAAGAGTTGTTATCAAAATTAGAACATTCACCAACACTGGGGAAGTCACCATTAGTAGCAATAGAGAAAACCAACAAACTAGCTATAGGAGGGTCAAGTCACCACAAAAATCTAAAACTAAGCACCATTGAGTAGGAGAACATGGGTGCTACCTAACCTTGTCAATAGCTAAGTAGACACACCCACCTAGTTTCATGACAAAAATTAGAGTTGTAACAATCACCTCATAATCCAAATCACCATAGGGCACAAGGGAAATAGAATAATGGCTAGAATCAGGGCCAACTCCTCCTTCCACACTTGAAGAATTATTAGAAATCACAATAGGAACACTAGGCTTCCCTGAACAAACCCTACGACCCTTACTTTTCTTCTCCAATTCATTCTCAAGCTCAACAAGCCCTTTTCCTCTAAACTTGACTAATTCTTCTGAAATAGTCCTATTTCTAAGGTTGTAAGCACTTTGGACAATAACTTTTGCAACCTTCATTCACAAAATCCTCTTACCCTTTCAGACAGTTGAAATTTCTACCATAATGGGTTTGTCTTAAGACACATATGCAAATGGTTCCTACATATTCAACTTCCTAGACCATCAAATAGGTAGCAGGAGTACTTGGCTCACTCATTTTCCTAGAGTAAAACACTAACCAGAGCCTATCTTGCAGGACAAACACTAGAAAAAACCTTCAAAGAATCTCTACTCATCACAAAAATGAGAACCGTATGATCCCCAGACAAGACAATGCATAGTACAATTGAGCAATAGTAACAATACCACTAAAATTCCTGCATGCACACTTACAAGCTAGGGGATATCATACCGCCACCTCTATGCTCATGCATTATTCACTCCTCTAGTACCTGTAGTAGTTGTTTCTATTCCTTGAAATTGTAGATGATAAAAAAACTATGGTAAATTCTTATTAAATAGAGGACTTGGAGGCAAGCTGCTTTTAATGGCCACCTTGGCTCACTCGAGTGAGCAAAAAATCAATCACTACATGTTGATCTCGGTCATCAATTATTCAAGATTTAAAAATCAATCAACGAGTCCCATTAAGGATCACCATTTCTTTTATTCATGTACTTAGAAACAATGATGAGGGGTTTTAAAATTTCCATGCACCCATCTATATCCAAACTCCATAATGATCAACTTGCCTACTGTTGATCCTAATCACGGGATGACCTTAGCCATAAAACCAACTCATATCACCCATCGTATCTTTAATTTTTTCTTTGGGACCTCATCAAGTGATGGCTAAGAAGCTAGTGATGAGATATCAATCATTGATTCTGATGGCAAGAGGATCACAACCAAAGATTTAAATCCTATCACTCATCACTCATTCAATTTTCATGGAGTAGTCTCAACGTACGATACACTGAACTCACATGATGGGGAGTAACTCAACCCATTGACGGTTGTAGGTCCCCTTTTGGAAAGCATGAAACAATTGGTGATAGTGGTAAGGCTAGTGATCGGTTAAATACTTATCTGCATCACTCATCGGGGGTCACCTTCTAGCGATGAGAATGTAACACATGATGGGTGATGACCTAAGGCGATATGAAAGATCATGTATTTCTTATCACAAGACGTTCATGGGCAGCTTAAAAGGAACATATGATGAGTGATAAACTACTAGCGGTAGACTTGAAAGATGCTAAAAGCAGGTGGGCATAAGTTGTTTTTAAAAGGGGGACCTCCTAGGATCTACGGGTGACCAAACTATTGGGGCTGATTAACAAAGATGATGAAGACCATAAGATGCCACTTAAGCAATTAGTTACCTAATGCAACTAGTCAATGAGAAAAAATAGGCGGATAGGAGGATTAAGGGTATAAGTGAATGGAGACCACAAACCCTAAATCCTAGTGACAACAAGGAATAATCAATAATAGGCTTGACTATGGAACCAATGGGACAATGAAATTTTAGGGTATCACCAGTAGCTCTAATTTGGGATGTATGCCTCTTGCAAGCATAGCAAGAACTCATATCTCTGAGAGAAGTAGACTAGTAGAAAGGAACAAAAACTAAATAATAATAGCAAACCAAGACCATCAATTACAAGGATAAAAATGCAGCTCTCATTTCCAATCCTAGAAGCCTTCTCTTATATTTTCTTAGGCTTCATTCTCCAAATTGGAGACCCACAACCACCAAGAACTTAGGACTGGTTCTTTCCTCTATCAAATACTTTGTCCTATTCCACTTTTAGTGGATCAACATATGTATTATGCACTTCCAAGAAACCAACATCACCATGGTTAACATCATAAATTCCACTTGCTATAAAACTTCCCTATTGATTAACCTATTGCACCATAGACTCATCTAACTGAATTGGAAAGCTAAAACATTCATATTCCACTTGATCATGAATTTTAACATCGCATTAAATTTTGTCATCAAATTGAAATCCTTCATAAACACTCCACTACATACTAGGCCAAGATTTTGAAGTATCAAAGAGAAAAGGTTCATATTCAACAACACCATCATTGTACTTTCCATGAGTGTTATTCTCATTAGATAGAACCAATTCCATGATAAGATCTAGAATATGAGGGGCAATTATAAAGAATTCAAGTGCACATTCATACTAGTTAACATTGTACCTCATGCTATTTGCACCCCTAAGTTGCTCTTCACACAGGTCAATCAGTCCTACCATATCAACATAATTTGAAAGTTCATCAAATTGTTTCTCTTCATTAATATGTAGCAATTCTACTTTAGGGTCAATGTACCCATCTGGATGAATCAATTGGTTATTCAAGAAGGGGTCTTCTCCTTTGTCAATATGGATATCATCCTCTTACACATGTGTGGTTAACAATTCAACCATTGTTTCTAGCACATAGCTAGGTACCATAAGCAAATGAGTATATTTGTCTATTTCTCCTTCAATACTAGCAGGTTGATCCCACAATAGTGGTTTGCGATTTTTGGCCAAAATCGACATTGAAATATATTTTTTATCTAAATCTTCACTTTCGGGCACCTATAGCGGCTAAACCGTGAAGAATTTGAAGATGATGCAAAGTAGAGTTTCATGAAATTTTGTTTGTAGATTCTAAATATATTTTTTTAAAAAAAATTGGGATCATATTGCACTTCTTTTTCTATCTCCTTTGAAAGCTAGTTTTTTTCTAGAAAACAACATTTTAAAAAAGTGATGCTCATCGTATAATGCATAACTTTTTTTCCATGAAGGATAAAATTATAACTCTTTTGAATTCAGATTTGTTACTTCGATATCTAGTGCTTCCACTTGGTAAATAGTTTTTTTATTGAATTTTTTTTCTTTAATCAAGTTTTGAAGTCAGACCAATTACAATCCAGACATAGCACGACCATATAACATGTAAATTTTTTTGTATGTATCAAAATTCAATTTTATTTTATTTTTGTTGGATCAAGGACTTCAATATATGGTGCACTTATAGTTTTCAAATTTTTTTATGACAACCTTATATTTTTTGACATGTGCAAAATATAGAGTTTGATTTTTAGTGAAAAACCCACATTCACAAGAAGTAAAAAATAAATTTATTTAAAATTATACTTTTTGGGAAGCTTATAATAAGGAATACATACTTACAAAAAATAAATTTTAAATTAATTCATTTGATCCCCCAAAAGGTAAATCAAAAGTTGTTTTTTTATTAGCATTTTGATAGGTGTAAATGAGACTCTATTATAGGTATGGTTTAAAACTAGCAGGGTTTTATCCAAGGGAGTTTGATCTAAGGTATTTTTATCAAACACTTTTCAATTGGAATGCTTTAAATGAAACTCTTAAATGCTTAAAATATAATATTTTCTAAAAATGTGTGATTTCAACAAAAATCTGAATCTCCTAGAAATTGTAAACTAGCTTTGTGGGATCACCCATCACTAAATTTAGTATTGTTATCATGGACAATAATATCTTCATCTTCAAATTCTTCACCATGTGAATACTATCATATTTAATTATCAACAAATTTGAGTTAAACTCATGGTAATCATTAGACATAATATGCTCATTCCCCTATGGGCAAGAAAATTCACAAACACTTGTACTAATGCATCTTTCATGTGATTGGGTGACTATTAAATCAAAGTTACCTTCCTCAAGGATAGATTCAAACATCTTAGTGTCAACTAGATCTTTTCTTGTTGTCTCATTTGTACCATAACCTTCATATTCACAAGTAGCACTTTCCAAGAACTCATCGGGATTTTCAGCAAAAAGTGGATTGTTTCTATGCCATTATGGATCATCATTTTTCATCTCACATATTGATAACAGTTTGTCATAAAAGGGGTTCTTGATTACATTCATTATTGTCATGAAAGCCTCTACCTCCTTAGAATGAAGGTCTAAACCTTCCATATCATCACTATATTCAAAATCATTATAATTAGTAGAAGAGCATACAAATAGATTCCTAATTTCATTCGCATCATCACTGGTTAACATCTTTGAATCACATTTTGAAATTTTATTGTTAGATAAATCAACAAGCCTTTCAATATTATTAATTGGTAATGATGTTGCTTCAAGATCCATGTGCTTGCCATGATGTACATTTTGATCATTCAATAATGGAACCCTTCTTTCACCCATGAGTACATCATCATCCTCTTCATGTGTAGTTGACATCTACATATCTTCTTCATATAAAAAATCATGAGCAATAGGGTCATAAGAATTTTCATCAACATATCTATCATATTTAGCCTTATGCTCATGATCAACATATTGAACATAAATTTTTATCTTAAAATTCCTCATCACTCACGTAGTTAACATGCCCCATTAATAGCAAACCTAAATTACATTCAAGGTATGGATCATCTACAATTTGTTCCTTCACTTGTGGACAAGTGACATCATGAGCATTTATATCATTCCATCCTTCATGTGAGGAATATGCTTCTAAATCATTCTCAAAAGAGCAACAACAATCATGAGAGAAGGAATTAGAAACCTCAACTTCATCATGATTTTCATCACAAGAAAATTCATCACTACATAGATCATGTTCAAAAATTTCAAAGTGAATGCTTAAGGTTGCACTTTCAAGATCATGATCACTAGTTTCTAATGAAATATAAACATGTGAATTGTTTTTACTAATCACAACATGATATGGAATAATGCCTTGTATCTCTTTTACTTCTCCACCATTTGAGATATCACAAGAAAATAATTCTTGCATATTTACTTTGTTATCATCCCATGTATCTTTTTTTTCATCACTGTTGTGTTGATCAGTATATGAGTTATTTGTTAGTTGATTACAATGTTCATATTTTGACATATTCTTTTCACTTGTTTGAATTATTATCTGATTTTTCTCAATAGGATAGTTGTTGTTTCCATTTTGAGAAATCATATTTTGTGCATAATTATGTTGGGTTGATTCCACAATCTTTATCTAATTAGGTACTTGGTCAAAGCTATGGGGATTTAATTACTCTAGCAAGGTACTTAGTCCAAATTCATAGATTTTGCAAAACAAATCAATGCACATTGAATCCTCAGGTCTGAAATTTTTGGGGACTTCTATTAGGACATCGAAGAATCTTGAAAATAAGTCATAGGGTGATTCCCCTACATGTCTCTTTATTTCTAATAACCTTCTAATAGGAAGATTCTGATCCATTTTTCTTGAACTTTGTTTATGCATAGGTGGGATATGGCTAAGGTTTGCATCTTGTGCTAATGTGGAGAGAGCAACATAAATGACACCTTCACCTTGGAAAATTTCCTTACTACTTGATTCATCTTTTCTATCTATATGAAATGTACTTGGTCCACCCACATTAGTAGTAATATGTCTCTTCATAACTAAGTAGTTCAAATTGTTCTCAATATCCATGGAAATTTGATATGCTTGATGCAATGTGTAGGCTCTTTATCCCTTAATAGGTAACTCATTTAGCTATCAAATGCACCAAGACACACAACCAAACATTCAACATCATTTGGTCTCATATTCTTAGGGATATCCCTTATAGCTCTTGTAAATATAAGGTTGAAAGTAGGGATCATCTCCTCTCCACTTCTATGGACCTCGAGGAAGTTTTTCCTAGCTACATTTGGGTTTACTCTTTCACCAAATAGTTCCATGAATGTCATTTTGAATTCAATCCAAGATTGTATAGAAGATGCTGGTAGAAAAGAGAACCAATCTCTTGAGTCCACTTTTAGGGATTGAACAAACAGTTTCATGATAACATTCTCAAAATCAAATTCATAATCTCCCATCAAATCCCCAAACTTCTGCAAATGTCTGCTTGCTAATTCAAACTTTGCTCCATTGAAATTTGGTATCTTATCCCTGATCTTAGGTGGTACAACATTTGGAAAACCACAAATATTAGTTAAATCTATGGATCTATATCTTTTAGTAATAAAATTCCTTTGTTGAGACAAAGGGTGTTCATCATGTGTTAGTGCATTAAAGTCTACATCCAGATGTACAACTTGACTAGGCATCTTGTACTACATTTTGCAAGCCTCATCAGATTTATCAAAGGGAAATTACAATAAAAATTTCTTTCTATTTTACTTAATATCTTACAACATAGCATGCTTCTTTATGATAATACATTAATTTCAATTTAAATTCAAAGGCATGCTAAATTACCGCTATTACTCCCTCATCTAGTGCCACTTCACCAAATAGGGAATCATTCATATCATATATCTTGAAAATTCCCACAAATTACTTACAAGTGTGATAATATTTTCTTCAAATTCATGAGAATACCTAAAATTTTAGTGCAACCATTCACTTTCGATTTTGAAACTTGTAGATCTATGGCTTGGTTATCTTCTTTATCAGGTTATTTGAGTTAGAGTCACCACCTATCTTCACAAAGGATTATACTTCTAATAATATGAAGTTATTCAAAATAAATCTCATTGTGGGTTTGCTTCGATAGCAGAGCCACTTTCAGATCCTTTGAGCTTTGCTACAATTGAATCCTTCACTAGGTTCAAGAATTATATGATATTTGAACAAGATGTTTAGATTTATCACAACATTTGACTCTATAATACAATAATCTACAATTGGAGAATGAAAATCCCCAACAAAGTTGCCAATTTTGTTGGTTTCTTTTCTAGCTAAATCCCAAAATTCTCTGAAGGATAGCCAATCCTTATGTTCAAGACATCCCTAGGTTAGTGGCCAACACAATGAGCAAAAAAATTGAGGTATTTACTCCAACACTTTAGGTTCTATGGTACCAAGGAGGGTATTTCTTGATCAAGTGTTCATTCTAATTTGTTAAAATGGAGAACACTTCTTCATAGATGGTTTCCTACCATAGGAAAATGAACAAAATTTACTAAGGATTTGGCTGCTCTTCGAGTAAATAATTACACATTTGCTAGGAATGAGGATGTATTTCAAAGTTACACTTTAAAATTGACATGTTTTTAATAAGTATTGTTATTATTTTGAATCTATGGCTTGGCATATTACTAATTCATTTTATTGCATGAATTCTTGACAAACAGGCCAGTGCCACATCTATTGAGTAAATGGAGTTAAATATGTAATAATCAGTAGAACAAAAATTATTTAATTCTAAAGTAGATGGACTATTTTCATAATGCCTTGTAGTACAAAAACTCTCAATATCCAAAACATGACTTCTTATTGAATCCTTTGTGAATTCATATAAATCTATGACTCCCTTAAGCGTTTATTCAATCCTTTGAGCTAAAGCAAAGAGTTGAAGCCATACATTCAATTAAACCACAATTTGATGAAAAATGGAAAGATCCTTGATAATTTAATTTATAGCCTGTAAAAGTGTATGTAGGAGAGTACATTAGAATTAAGATTTTTTTTTATATCAGTAATTCATGTAGCACAATTTAAGACTATTACATAGAAGACCTATAATCAAGACAATTATCCAGTAGATTAATCAAGCCTTATGCACTAGATTTGTTTTATGCCCTTCAATTCTACACAAATCATTCTAGACTCAAAATTTTGACCCTTGTAATGAGCCTTGAAATCCCTTTTAGAGATGAAGGGAGCAACAAGCATCAGGCTCATTATAGTTACATTTCATAATCATTTCAAAATTAATTTCATTTCATTTAGGCCAATTCCTAAACTATTATATTTAATCATTTGTTTACCAAGGGAAAGAAAAAAGGAAAAAAGAGAGTCGAGCAATTGGTTGGAGAAGCACGCTCAAGCCTTCCAAAAGAGTTTTTATCAAAATTAACACATTCACCAACACCAAGGAAGTCACCATCAGTACCAACAGTGCAAACCAATGAACCAGCTACAAGAGGGTCAAGTCACCACAAAAATCCAAAATTGAACACCATTGAGTAGGAGAACACAGATGCTACCCGAGATTTTTAGTGGTTGAGTAGACACCGCCACCTAGTTTTGTGATAGAAATTGGAGTTGTAACAATCACCTCAACATCTGAATCATCATAGGGCACAAGGGAAATAGGACAATGGCTAGAATCAAGGTTGGCTCCTCGTTCATCACTTGAAGAATTATCATAAATCACAATAGGAACACTAGGCTTCCTTAAATAGACCCTAGGACCCTTACTCCGCTTCTTCAATTCATTCTCAAGCTCAACAAGCCCTTTTCCTCTAAACTTGAATAATTTTTCTGAAATAGTCCTATTTCTCAGGTTGTAAGTACTTTGGACTAACTTTCTCAACCTTCATTCGAACACTCCTCTTACCCTTCAGGACAATTTACATTTCTACCATAATGGGTTTAGCTTTAGACACATACACAAATGGTTCCTACATTTTCAACATCCTAGATCATCAAACAAGTGTAGTAGGAGTGCTTGGATCACTCATTTTCCTAGAGTAAAACATTAACCAGAGCCTATCTTGCAAAAGAAACACAAGCCAAAACCTTTAGAGAATCTCTGCGCATAAAAATGAAAACACTAAGAGGCGCAAACAAGAAAATACATAGTACAATTGAGCAATAGCAATAGTACCACTAAAATGCATGCATGCACACTTACATACTATTGGTTGTTTTTCCAGTACACCTAAGGAATCTCTAAAGAGTAGAAAAATTCTATACTCAAGATCCTTAAAATGAATGGTCAACTAACAAGATTCAGAAGAAGACTAAAATATTCTACACTTTAGGGTCTATGGAACCTAGGAGGGTGTTCCTAATAACATTCCATTTGACTAACTCAATAAATTGTATATCAAATCATAGATCGGTTCATATGAAGGGAAAATAACATAATTCACTCAAAGGTTGGCTAATCTTTAAGTAAATAATTATTAATTCACCAGGAACAAGGAAATACCTCATGCACATACCTCATGGTAAGTAAATTTTAATAAATTAATGTTCTAACCATGAATCCATAATCTATTACACTATTATTATACTTTGAATGGAAAATACCTTGACAAATAGATCAGTGTCTTTATCAATCAAGCAATAGAGTCACACATCTTACAATTAGTTATACACAAATTATTTAACTCTGATATTTCTATAATATTTTCATAAGGCTTTGCATTATGAAAACTCACTATACTTAAGGCATCACTTCTTACTAGATCCTTATAAATTCTCACAAATCCATAACCTCACTTAAGCATTTAATTGATTCCTTGAACCAAAGTACAAATAAGAGCATGCATTCAAACACAGTATTTGAAGATGTATAGATTATGCTTGATATTTCATTCAAAATTTTCAAGATGATTTATAGAGGAGAGTATATGCCTTATTCATAAGAGTTTTTTTTATATCAGTAATTTTTATCAGACTATTTAAGATTTACATATGCATAAATCAAAAGCCAAGACAATTTGACTATTCTACCTATTGGTATTCTTTTTAATTTCAACCCTTTATGTATACTGGACCTAAGGAATCAAAAGAACAGACCCTTGTAAATGAGCCATGAATTCCCTTTTATAACACAAGGGAGTAGAGAGGCTTCTAGCCTGAAATGCAATTACAACACAAATATGTGATTTCAACATAATTTTCATTTTATTTCAAAATTCCCCACAAATAGAATCTATGATCATTTGTCAAAAATGGGAGGAAAAATGTGTAACCATCAAAGTGTGATAATACCACCAAAAGTAACCTTTAACTATCAGCATAAACCATCAACCCACATCTGTGGTTAGCACAATCATCATAAAAATCGATTTTAGTTGTCCATGTTCAACATAAGACTTACCAATGCCAAAAAAGAGAGCAACCCTCATGTAATTTCATCATAATACACATGCCCACTCTACGTTCTTGCAATTGTAGGAGGAGAAAACACAGCTCCTTCATTTCTATTCTTGCCATCCATTGAGTACTTTTTTCCACTTGGAGTCTTCATAACCATGGGAGAAACTGCAAGCACCTCTTCCCTTGATGGAGCCAGTTGGTTTAGAATTGCAAGATATTGTTGATATCCCAAATCTGTTTAGTCTCACTATCATACGAGCTATCTCAGATAGCAATGGGAGAGTTTTGTCAGCCATAGGAACCTTGACCATATCAAATTTTTCTTTGAATTTTTCTTGAAGGCCCAATAACTTCTTTTCCCTTTGCTCCAATCACCTCTAAACTCACAACTTGGCCCTTGAATTGGTGACTAATTCTGGTAACAACAAGTATAGACTCCTCGACATGAGCATACTTGTGAGTGCCATGTGTGTGCTTTGGGTCTTCACCACAAGACTTCTACAAATTGAGTTGGTGAGACCTCTGCACTGGAATGAATGGAGCACTAGACTTATTGATCTTGCAATTCAAAGAACTTGCACTTATAACCTCAACTTCGTGTACAAACTCAAAAGACTCAACAACTAATTGTGATTGCGAAAATAACAACTCTAAACTTGTATTTATGAACAATGTGATGATAGCAATCATCAATGCTTAATGAAAACACACATAGGAACTGGGAATAATTTTTTGGTGTCGACATTATCACATTTAATTCCCAAGTCCATGGAAATTTGAATATCATGCTTCATGATTACCAACAATTAAGTCTCTACACACAAGGAGATCAATTTGATCACTCTTGCAAAGAGCCTACCATTAATGCTCATTGGTTGTAAAACTAAATGGCTATCACATGCCTATTTTTCAATTTTGAATGTTAGTCTTCGATCCCTTGATGAGATGGTGGATCAAATAGCTCATGTTGATTTGACTTCCTTTGAATTTCAATAATTCATTGCTCAATCATTTCCAGCCAATAGCATTTGTCCAAATCAGCCAACATGTCACCCATGGTGAGTCTTTTCCACTTCATACGCTAGTGAATCAATCCACATGTTAGGAATTCACAACCATCACAGTCTTTAATGAGAGTTCACCTTTTCTTTGCAAGCTTGTGGGGAATGGTAGAGATTGGTTCCCACACTTGATCTTCATCATCAATTTGGTAACATAGGTGTTAGACATGATAGTGGAGATTGGGCCCCACAATCATACAAGGACATGCATCCTTATCTCACTAACCTCACACTATGTAATTGACCAACACTTAACATGTGTGAGCTGGTGGGGTACGAATGACATCATTTCCCACAATCATGAATCTCTAAACCTACACATACGAAAAGGTTAACATTAAAGGAGGGGACATTACTAGACCAACAATGATTTAACCCTCATGGATGGATGACTTAAGCCTAAGTAATTTAAGGTAAAAATATTAAAGCCAAACTTTAGAAAAATATTAAGGTCAACAACAACTAGATGAGCAACACTCTAAGGCAAAGGGGTTGGTGGCTAAACAAATATGATGGCTCAAGTGACAAATAGGAATACTGACCACTGAGAGGGAAATTCAACATGAAATTAGAAGGGATGGGGGTTATTTTCTAGCCAAAACCCTATCCAAACTATGGGAACAAGGTATTTATGTGCTGATTAAGTCCATGGGCCACTCAGAAATTGTAGATTTTTGGGAAGCTCCATTAGTGGCTCATGCTCAGGGATGTATACCCCCAGTGGGTATAGCAACAATCAAGATCTCGAGTTGAAGCAGACTAGGGTATAAAATCCAAACAAAGGAGCTTTCCTGGACAAAACAAGTAGGAACAACAAAAAGCAAGCACACCAAACCATATATACAAAATTTACAAGATTATACAATGCGATTTATTATCTAGAAACCCCCTTTTAACACTTGGCTTTGATCTATAAACTGGAGGCCCCTAGCCCCAAAAATTTAGGGAGAATTATTTCCTTTTTCAAAGACTTTGTCCTTTTCTACTAGAAACAGATCAACATGGATATTTTGTAATTCTAGGCCATTAGCATCATCACAATTGATACTATCCATTTTCTATGCTACAATGTTGTCCCACTCTTTTACCTTTTTCATCACAAGCTTATCAAATTGAATTGAGAAAATAAAACCTTCATACTCCATATAGTCATGAATTCTAGGATCACATTCTAGTTTTTCATCAAATTTGAAAGCCTCATAGGCACCCTAGCTCAAATTGGGCCAATCGTTAACAAGATCAGGGAAGACAAATAAAAAATAACATGTATCCACTCTACTTGTCACAAGTGTTGTCCTCATGGGATGAAAGAAGTTCCATAATAAGATCCAGAAGAAAAGGAACATTTGCAAAGAACTCAAGTGCAACTTTATATTGATTAGCATCATACCTCTGGTTGTCCACATCTTTGAATTTCTCTTCACATGGGTCAAATAAACCTACAATATTGACATATTTTGTAGAATCATCAAATGGTTCCTTCTCCTCAATATAAAATGATGTTTCTTGAGTACCAATGCATTCATCCTAATGTACCATTTGGCCACCCAAGGATAGGCTTCAATTTATGTTAGGGAAAATTTCATCATATGGAACATGGGTGGCTGACACTTCAACCACCTTTTCAAGCATGTAACCAGATACCATAAGAGAATAAACATAATCATCTACATCTTCCTGAACAACAATACTACATTCAAGGCTGCCATCATAGTCTTCAACTTCTTCATCATGTGAGAACTTATAGAGAAAAAATTTAATTACACTCTTGGTGTCTGCCAGGTGCAATTTGCTCATTCCCATGTTGGCTTATCAAATTATCAATGTTTGTGCTACCAAATTCAAAGGAAAAGCCACAGA
This sequence comes from Sequoia sempervirens, assembly GCA_007258455.2. Taxonomy (NCBI): domain Eukaryota; kingdom Viridiplantae; phylum Streptophyta; class Pinopsida; order Cupressales; family Cupressaceae; genus Sequoia; species Sequoia sempervirens. The sequence goes on from VDFB02240896.1 coordinate 26,216, forward strand.
CTCCATATCAACTTGGTTCTTCTTTGTACCTTTTTCAATATTTTCACCAATTGTGTTTTCCACAAATTTATCAAAATTTTCCTCAAAAGGTGGATTGCTCCTACACTAATAGGAATCACCATTTATGACCTCATATTCTAGTGAAGATTCATCAAATAAGCGATTTTTCAACACCTTCATGATTTCCACATGTACCCCTTCCCCCTCAATTTTAGGATCCAAATGCCTTTGATCATTAGTACATTCAAAATCAAAGTAATCTCTTGAAGAGTAGAGAGAAACACTTTCAATATCCTCTTCATCATTTCCACTCATAAAAAATGATCCACATTCAGAAAATTATTCACATGAAAAGAATTTCCCACTTTTGAGGAAATGGACCCCTTCAAAGCTATTAACATAACTTTCACTTGAAGGAAACGAATCCATCTCCATTTCATAAGAAGAATCATATTCAATAGAAGATTGACCAAGCTCGATCTCATCCCTTTGATTCCCCGTTTGTGCCATATAACTAAGATCATACGCACATCCATCACTAATTGGTGCATCATTATTCCTGACTAAATCAACATGTGATGTTTCACCCTATATCTCTTATGTTTGTTCACAAACTATGACATCCCAAGGAAGAAAATTAGGTATTATTTCCTTATCCTTGTACTCTGTTCTTCATCTTCATCACTACTATCTAATCCAACATCTAGAGTACTTGTGAAATAACATCAATCATCAACTAATTGTCTTTCTAATGCAATTTCTTGATCTATCAACCTTACCCTTTGATTCTCCTCACCATGGAAATCATTAGCAACATTCTAGGAAACAATAAGTGGCATATAAGTATGCTTAATGTCTTCCATAGTGCTTATCCAATCCATTACTTAATCAAGACTATAAGGCTTCACATTCTCAAGCCAGTTGCTTAATCCTAATTTGTAGGCTTCACAAAAAAAATCAATGCACATTAAGTCATTAGGTCTAACACTCTTGGGTATCCTCACTAGAACATCTAGGAATCTTGAAAATAGGTCATATGGTGATTCATTTACACATCTTTTCATCTCATGCAAATTTTTGATTAGAAATACTAAGTCATCCCTTACCAATTTGGTTGATATGAGTTTGATACTTTCTCATTTTTCTAAGAAACACTTTTACCTCTTGATTTGTTTTGCTCATAAGTTTGAATTCTATTAGGGCCATTAATACTAGCAGTCATAGGTCCCTTCATGATTGAGTACTTCAAATTGTTCTCAATATTCATAGCCTCTTGGTAAGATTTTTGTAAGGTAGTAGGCTCTTTATCTCTCAACAAGAAGCCCATCTTACTATCAAATGCTCCCAAATATACAACCAAACATTTTGTATCATTTGGCCTCATGTGTTTAGGGATTTATCTTATGACTTTTTCAAATCTAAGGTTGAAAGAAGGGATTAAATCATCCTTATCCCTAGATATCTCCATGAAATTATTCCTTGCAATACTTGGATTTATCCTTTCACTCAACTATCCCATAGAAAATGTCTTAAGTTAACTCCAATAATGCATAGAGGACACTAGCAAGAAAGAGAACCAGTTCCTTGCATCTCCTTTCAGGGATTGAACAAATAGATTCATAACCACATCCTCAAAATGTAACTATGGGAAATGTTTAGGTTAGCATATTAGTGCATAATAAAAACAAACCCAAAGTAAATAATGAAGCACAAAGGAGGAAACCATGAAAATAAAAGGAATAATCTTACCAAATATCTTCAAACTCCATGATTGACCTCCATTACACCTTCTCTATTTCTTGCAATATGTAGTTTTCCCCTAGACTTTGTGTGAGAAATCTATGACTATGCCAAGACCAAAGCAAATGTTGAAGGATTTGATCACAAATGCTACACTATGCAGCTATGCAACTCGTAAGCAACTATGAAATAAGCCTAAAGTATACCAAAATGCCAAAATTCCAAGAGATGTGAAGTATGCCTAAGACAATATTGTAAGAGCTAAGATGTGCAAAAATATAGCTTGTAGGCCTAGGTCATATTTATGTGTATATACAAAATCTATCTCATAATCTCCCATCACATTAGCAAATTCTTGCACAAGCTTACTTGTTGATTCTACCTTCTCACCACTAAACTTTGGTAAGTTTTCTCAGATCTTGGGTGGTACTATTCAGATAACCATAAATATTTTCAAAGTTGAGGGCCCTGTACCTATTGATACTAAAATTTCCTTGGTGGGACAAGGATTGTTCACCTTGCATGCTTTTATCACTATTTACACCAACTGACATAAATTGACAACTCATCCTTAATTCTTGAAAACTAATTTAAGAAATAATATGAAATTATACAATTGCGATCCTAAGCCTCTAGTATGTATACTCCCTATAAATGCTATCTAAGATCTAGTAATATAACATGAGCTCCTTTCATCATATTGCACAAACTTCAACTTATATGCAAAGGCATGCTAAATTATCATTAATTTTCCCTCATCGAGTGCTAATTCACCTATTAAGGGATCATTTACATCTTCAGCATGGGAAATTTATCCTAATTTACCCGTTATATGCTCCAATTTTCTCAAATTCTATGAAATTAATTGGTATTTTGCGGTGGTTGACTATCCTTTGTCTTTAATACTATAGATATGACCAATTGATGTGTGCTTTATCAAGATCTTTGAGTTAGATTCGCCACCTCCTTTCAGAGGATTGAACTTCAAATGAGATGAAGTCTTCACAATATGGAACATGTTCTAGGCTATCTTCCACAACAGAGTCACATTTGGATCCTTTAATCTTTGTTATGCTCAAATTGTCTACCAGGTTCAAACATTTATCAATATTTGAACAAGACGTTTAGATGCACATCACCATTTGACTCTACATTTTGTATCTATGTTTGGAGAATGAAGTTTTCCCGAGCAGAGTCACCATTTTTTTGGTTGTTTTTCCAACACACCTAAGGAATATCTAAAGAGTAGTCAACCCTATACGCAAGATCCTTAAAATGAATGGACAACTAACAAGATTCAATTGAAGACTGAAATATTCTACACTTTAGGCTTTGTGGGACCTAGGAGGGTGTTCTTAATAGCATTCCATTTTACTATCTCAATAAAGGACATCAAATCATAGATTGGTTCCTATGAGGGGTGAAAATAGCATAATTTACTCAAATGTTGGCTAATCTTTAAGTAAATAACTATTAATTCACCAAGAACAAGGAAATACCTCATGCACATACCTCATGGTAAGTAAATTTTAAGAGATTAATGTTCTAACACTGAATGCATGATTTGGTACACTATTATTATCCTTCAAATGGAAAATACCTCAAAAAATAGATCAGTGTCTTTATCAATCAGGCAATGGAGTCACACATCCTACAATTAGTTATACAAAAATTCTTTAACTCTGATAATTCTAGACTAGTTTCATAAGGCTTTGTATTATGAAAACCATTGTACTTAAGGCATCACTTCTTACCAAATCTTTATAAATTCTCACAAATTGAGGACCTCACTTAAGCATTTAATTGATTCCTTGAACCAAAGCAGAAATAAGAGCATGCATTCAAACAAAGTATTTGAAGATGAGCAAAATATACTTGATATTTCATTCAAAATTTCTAAGATGATTTACATAGGAGAGTATATGCCTTATACATAACTCAAAAGCCAAGACAATTCAACTATTCTACTTACTGGTATTCTTTATAATTTCAACCCTTTACGTATACTAGACCTAAGGACTCAAAATATTAGATCCCTACAAATGAGACATGAATTCCTTTTTATAACACAAGGGAGAAGACAACCTTCTAGATCAAAATGCAATTACAACACAGATATGTCATTTCAACATAATTTGTGATGAGCTTAAAATATGCTCATAATTTGATGTTATGACAAAATTTTAAATGACTTTACTTTTGTTATTTCATGTCTGTTTAAACTTTGTTGAAACCTTTTGTTGGGATATCTTGTAGCAAGATACTCTTATATTCCTACAGCTTATTGTGTTGACTTGATTGCATTTATTGCCCTATTGAATCCTGAAAATGACTGGTATATCGTATACAGTTTTTGAATGATGAAGTAGATTTAACATGTGTGATTAATGAATAGATATCGTGTATGTGTCATACGCCTTCTCTTGCGCATCTGTTAACTTCTATTTCGCAGGTTGTTGAATAATGATCGAGTCAAGCGCAGCTGATCTTGGCCTTGCAGTAAAGTCCATTTCTTGCACGACTTCGAGGAAGCTCCGGTGAAGACTCTTTGACCGAAACCATGGGAAATAATTTTAATGACAGTCAATCTGGAAAGAGTGGAGCGCTAGATTCTCTCTGGATCGGGTTGAATGCATAAATTCATTATGAAGTTTGTTCCTTGATTCGGGGATATACTTTACTTCCACATCTTTCTTTGATAGGGTTAGTTAGTTAGTTGCTCTCCTGTTTTTAAAATAAGATACTCCTCCTGGACGAGTGATTAGGAGAATGCAGAGAAGAGACAAGATAGATGATAGTTAGAGTAAAGAAACAAAGTAGCAGATATCATGTAAGAATCAATATGATAATGAAAGACAGAATCTGTTTGACTAGAAACAGAGTTTGTTGTTAGTCTTCATATCAACAAAACAATTATGTATATCATTCTGTTTTCATGAATAAAGTTCAATGAAGTTCTGAGTTTGACATCTACGTAATCAGTAGATGCTTGCTAAGGGGGCCCACTTAGTAAGTATCTGTAGCTAGTTAGTTAGTTGTTCTTTTCTATTGATCTTCAGTTAGCTTTCATCTTTGAAGTTTTCATGCAAACTCAGTCTTATAGTGCTCCTGCAGCATAGAGAGTCCATCCCTGTGACTGTTCCTACAGCATAAGGCCAGTTCATAGTTTGTGTTTCAGTCATAATTATTATGGTTTTTATCATAGTTGAGTTAAAGAATTTCGCATTACCATTCTATGGCTTAGATAGAATTTCTTTCCAGTATGTATTTCTACTAAGATTTGACCGAAACGAGTTCCTAGTGCATATATTTTGCCGCACCATTTAAAGTCCACGTCCCCTGGTTTGACAAGTAAAACGAACGTCCACATAGAGATATTAGTCACCTGTCAGAATGGCCAATTCCCAGGAAAGTTTTACTGTGATATTCATATCCTTTTGTGAGGCGAGCCATTTTTTGGCACCATTGCCGGGGATGGCATCTAGCTAGGAGTTTGTCAGAGGTCATTCTTTAGTATTAGTTTAGCCTGTTAGTAAAAGTTTCTAGATCCTTCAAGCCACCATTCACCGTATTGCATGCATAGAAGAATAAGAGACGCACTGGGAAGGTTCCTCCCTGAAAATCTATTTATTGAACTACCATTTGACCCAGCTGACAACGAACCTGAGGAAAACCCATTCGCTGCATTATTCCAACAACCCGACATGGCAAATAATCCACCTAATAATCCACCTCCTACTTTTGAGTTCCCTATTGTTCCCCAACAAGATACAGACAATCTTAAGAATATACCTTCTTCATTGCTTCCAAAATTCTATGGCTTAGTCACAGAGGACCCAGAAACCTTTTTGTTTGAATTTGATGTTCTTTGTCGTAGTTATGACTACAACACAAACGCTCATAAACTAAAGCTATTTCCTTCCACCTTGAAGGAGGGAGCTCTTAGATGGTTCATGAGTCTAGGAAGAGGTGTCGTCGATAGCTGGGTGGCCATGCAGACAAAATTCCTTGAAAAATATAAGGAATATTGTAAGAGTGCCAGCAAAGGTGATGACATATTCCAAATTCAGCAGAAGGACGATGAAAGTCTGGAAGATTATATTTCCAGATTTTTATTCACACTAAAGAGGAACTCAAACCATACTCTCAACCATGACTCTCAGAAACTACTCTTTCTAAGAGGAATCAGTGATTCCTGTATAGATGCCCTGGACCTAATGGGAGGAGGTGATATCACCCAGCTGCCTTGGGATGATATCAAGAAAATATGTTTTAACTATTCTCGAGCAATAGTTAAGAAAGGTCGAGGTCATCATGCTACAATGGGGAAGTCTTCTTCTGGTGGAGTCTCCCGGATGGAGATAACAAATTTGCTATCTGATTTCAAGTAGGATATCATTAATAATATGGCTACACAACTGGACACCATGCAAGCTCGGAGGAAACATGAGGAGGCTGAGACAGTTTTGGCCGAGTTTTGTCCATACTGCAGACAAAAGAAGCATGATTGTAGATGCAAGATGGTGGCTAATTTGGAAGCCAAACAATTACCTACTGACTTCAAGCCAGTAGAAGGTGATGATGATCAAGTGTTCTTCGTCACACAAAGGAGACCATGGGCCCAAAGACAAGGTATGCCTCAAGATCCTTTAACTTTTGGTAATCCTTATTCTGGCTATAATAACCAATGGCAACATGCATATAGACCACCACCACCATGGAATCCACCTTAACCAAGTTGGCCTAATTATCAGACCCCACAGTGGCAATCTCCTCAAGGAGGTTGGCAATAGCCACAAGGGCAATGGACCCCACCTTTAGGAAATTGGCAGCAAAATCCTCAATGGAGAGGCCCTCAACAATGGCAAAACCAGTCCTCTGGATTCCTGCAACTTCCACAGCCACAACCATAGGCCCTTATACCACCTCGTGCAGCAACTGCCACAAATCCTAGACCTCCAAAGCAAACGCCTATGCCTGCCCAGCTATTGCCAAATCCTAATAATAAGCAACAGCAGCAGCTATAGCAACCTACATATCTTGCTGAAGCCAACCAATATCAAGCTTATGCCTTAAATGTTAATGATATCCATCTGAGGCCTAGAACCACCTTACCTGCTCCAAAACCACCTCTGATTACTGAAATACCAGATTCTCCCCTTGAAGAATCTACCACACCTATTTTTCCTACTGAACACATGCCCATAACTGATGCAGTTTCTAAGGAGCCTATTTTGCAAACTCAAGACAACCCACCTTTTCCTCAAAGGTTGCAAAGTACTACATCTAAATCCATGGAAGAACCCACTTTTGACATTCTAGATCAGCTGAAGAATGTGCAGATTCAAATCCCTTTATTTTAGGCTATTAAAGATATTCCCATTTTTGGAAAAGCTATTAAAGAAGCCTGTTTGAAGAAGCCTGGATGAAAGAGAAAGGATCCTCAAACAATTCATGTCTTAGGAAAATTGGTTGATATAATGTTGGGAAATGTAGTCATTCCAAAGTATATTGATCCTGGAAGTCCCGTGGTGCAGATACATATAAATGGCCAAGTTGTAAAAAATGTTTTGATTGATTCAGGTGATGCCATTAATGTCATGACAAAGCATACTATGGACTCCCTGAACATTTCAGACATTAGGTCTACACCCATAGTTCTGCAGCTTGCAGACAGCTCCATAGTTAAACCTGATGGGATAGTAGAAAATGTAATTGTCACTCTTGAATCTTGGGAGTATCCTACTGATTTCACAATATTATCAGTTAAGGCAACTTTAGGAGGGTATCCAGTTATCCTTGGTAGGCCATGGTTAGCAACTACTGATGCTTTTATAGGATGTCGTTCTAGAGATATGACCATTTCTGATGGACGGTCCACAAAGAAATTGGCTCTGTATCCGCCCGCTAGACCTCAACCAGATTTGTTCCAACCTGTTTGGCCAGATGTGGGGGAAGAAATTGAAGAAGCCAATTCTTTGGCTCAATTAATGATGATTCAAAATGATCCATTCTCACAACTTTAGAGTGAGGATGCCTTATTATTCCAAATTCTATAGTACAATGCCAATATGGGTAGTTCATCTGATCCAAATGGTACTCATTTACAATGTTTCCTGTATCAACCAGATTCTGAAAGTTTAGTGCCTAAACTTCTAGCAATTTTTCATAATTTACTTCCACAAGAGGTACAAACATCACCTATAGCTTCTATGAGTAATCTCATGGAGCAGATAGAATTGTCTCAAGGTCATTGTTTGAATATCAATAGCAAGCTATCACAGTCTGAACAGGCTGACTTATTAAAAATGCTACAAGAACAACATAAAGCTTTTGCATGGGAATATGGGGACATGCAAGGAATAGATCCTTGAGTTTGTACTCATAGAATATATATCAAAGAAGATTGTTCACCAGTCAGACAACCTCAAAGAAGAGTAAATCCAACACTTAGAGAAATAGTTAAAAGTGAGCTTCAAAAGTTGCTTGATGCTGGTTTTATTTATCCTATCTCTGACAGTCAATGGGTTTCCCCATTAGTCATTGTTCCAAAAAAGGGTGGAAAATGGATAATGTGTGTAGATTATAGAGAATTGAACAGTGCCACTATAAAAGATCACTTTCCATTACCCTTTGTAGACCAAGTACTCGACTCATTGTCTGGAAAAAGATATTTTTCCTTTCTGGATGGTTACAGTGGGTATAACTAGATAAAAATTGCCCCTGAAGATCAATACAATACCACTTTTACCTGTCCATGGGGAACATTTGCTTATTCAGTTTTGCCTTTTGGCCTATGCAATGCGCTGGCAACATTTCAGAGAGCAGTAATTAGTATTTTTGCTAATATATCTCATGAATGTATGGAGATTTATATGGATGATTTCACTACTTATGGAGTCACATTTGAAGAAGCACTGGTGAATTTAGAAAGTATTGAAAAGGTGTAGAGAGCAAAATTTGTCTCTAAACAGTGAGAAGTGCTTTCTAATGATGGAAGAAGGTATTGTTCTAGGTCATCATATTTCAAAGAATGGAATTCAGGTTGACCCTGCTAAAATTGAAGTTATTCAGAATTTACAAACTCCTGCAAAACAAAAAGATATCAGAAGTTTTCTTGGTCATGCAAGGTATTATAGAAGGTTTATAAAAGACTTCAGTAAAATTGCTAGTCCACTTTATGCCTTGTTAACAAAGGATTCCCAATTTGAGTGGATACAGGCCTGTGAAAAATCCTTCCTACAACTAAAGGACTTGCTTACTAAAGCCCCTATTCTTCAAGGACCAAAATGGAATTTTCCTTTTCACATACATGTTGATGCTTCTGATTTTGGCATAGGAGCAGTTTTGAGTTAAAAAGAAAATTCAATTGAACATGCTATTTACTTTATCAGCAAGAACCTTCAAGGTCCTGAGCTTAACTATACTGTCACAGAAAAGGAGTTGCTTGCAGTAGTGTATGCTTTGAATAAATTTCAGCATTAGGTCACAGGTTATCAGATATTCGTTCATACTGACCATGCAGCAATAAAGTATCTGATGAACAAACCTGCTATCTCTGGTAGGTTGGCACGATGGCTCCTATTGTTACAAGAATTTGACATTACAATTATTGAAAAACTAGGAAGAGCTAATGTTGTAGCTAACTTTTTATTAAGACTTCAATCAGCTGCACCTGTTGAACATGAGATCATTGATGATAGGTTCCCAGATGAACATTTTTTTTTCATTGCTGCACATACTCCATGGTATGCAGACATTGCTAATTATCTAGTAGCAAACAAGATACCAGCCCACTTTTCTCCAAAAGAAAAGAAGTTAATAGAGAAAAGTTTTAATTTTTCATGGATTGCAAATTGTCTGTTTTATACTGGACCTGATCAAGTAATGTGAAGATGTGTAAGAGAAGATGAAACTTATGATATATTGCATGCTTGCCATGATGAACCATGCGGAGGACATTTTGCAGCAAAAAGAACATCAATGAAGGTTCTTACAATAAGGTACTACTGGCCAACATTACACAAGGATTATGTGGCCTATAGAAGAAAATGTGACAGATGCCAACGTATGGGAAGACCAACTAAGTTCGATGAAATGCCATTATATCCATAAATAATAGTCACCCCTTTTGATAAATGGGGGATGGATTTTGTAGGACCAATTGATCCACCATCAAATGGAAAATCATCCATTCTAGTTTACACAAACTATGTAATAAAATGGGTCGAGGTAAAAGCTATGACTCATGCCCGAGATAACAAAGTTGCTAAATTTCTATATAAACAAATTTTCACAAGATTTGGAGTTCCCAGAGAGCTTGTAACTAATCAAGGAGCTCAGTTTACGTCAAATCTGATCACTTCACTAATGAATGACTATAAAATCAAGCATAGGAAGTCCAACCCCTATCACCCTCAAGCCAATGGTCAGGCAGAGGTAACAAACAGAGAAATTGAGGTGATTCTCACAAAGACAGTGTAGATCCATAAGAAATATTGGAGCAATAGACTTCCTGAAGAAGTTTGGACTTACAGAACTACATGGAAGACAACAACTGGGTTTACACCTTTTGAGCTGCTTTATGGGAAACCAGCTATGTTACCCATAGAATTTGAGCACAAAACTTTGAGAACAGCTCTCGAACTCAGCATGGACTTATCTGAAGCACAGAAGGACTGTCTCCTATAGCTAAATACTTTGGACGAAATGAGAAAAGCCGCCCTATAGCATATAGAAGCAATCCAATAGCAAAGAAAGAAATGGCATGATCAGCACATCAAAACTAGAAAATTTTCTACTGGAGATTGGGCCCTATTATATGATTCCATATATCAAGAAAACTAGGGTAAGCTTACAACATGCTGGCTTGGCCCCTATGAAGTTGAAAATGTGTTCGACAATGGAGCTGTATAGCTAGTGACAATTGATCCAGTCTGTTTCAAATTGCTAGTCAATGGCCACCAACTCTGACTATACCATAAGCCAGTCTCAAAGGAAGAATTCATGCAATAGTTCATTCAGGTTCCTCCCACTACTCTTCCTGCATCTGAAGGATTTAGCCTTTCTCCTGCAGCGTTGCCATAATTTTCAAAAAAGTATGCCCATAATAAAGGTTTTCTTTTTAAAAGGAAACCCCTTTTTCTCCATTTTTTATTTATCGCCCCCACCTCACTTCTTTATCTTCCATCCCTCCATCCCATCCATCCATTCCATCCACTTCACTTCATCTGCCCATGTCACCCATCCACTTCATCCGTCCACATCAACCTTAATTAAAATATCTTTCCCACTTGTCAATTCATGCAGACGCTGTCATCTTTCTTCACACATATGTGCAATTGTAAAAGGTATGCCATATATTTTCTTATCACATATTTGATTTATTTCATTCAATTCATTTACTGCTATGCATGTACCGGTCATTATCACCCGAATCTCTACCTATTCTTTTGTACATGTGAGGACACATGTCATACTTTAAGTAGGGGGCAGGGTAATCCATCTTTTAAAACCTGTCTTTTTGCTGCTGCCATAACTGCACAAATAATCTTTCTTTAATACTTTTCTGGTACTTTCCAAATATGATCGCATGTCCTTCTTTATTGCATGTTTTTCTTGTAAACTACGATTAAGACTACTTGTTTAAAAAGTTCATTTTTGGAAAAAAAGAAAGAAATGTGTTGGCACGACAGAAGAAAAACCAGAGCAGAAGGGGAAACAAAGAATTTGAATCTTCAGCAAGGAATTGAGTTCAGCTAAGAAAAAAAAATTGCAAACATGGGTGGTCAGTTGGTGCGACATGAGCCTGTAGCTCATGAATTGTTATTACAAAATCCGCAAATAGTCCACGCATTCAGCCTTTGTGGATGGCTAAATTATTTCTTAAGCTTGAATGATTTTGATGAGGAGGCTGCTAGAGAATTTTTGAGAACCCTTTATGAAGGGGAAACCACTGTATGGGGTCTAATGGTTGTTGCAACCAAAGACAAAATCACTGAAGTAACCAGACTTCTAGCCATTGGAGAAAACTTTTCTTCAGACGCTGCAGCTGCAAGGGCTGAGTTTTCAATGCCCACTGATGGACTTCTGGAAGTCTCCAAGCAGGGATGCAAGCATGTGTCGTTTCCTCCTCCATATTCAGAGTATGCCACTTATTTAATGAGGTATTTAACCTGTGAAGGCCATTTTTCCTACCTGCATTCTCATCATTTTAAATTATTAAGCCATATGAGGCATGGGTTAGTCATAAATGTTATGAATTTCTTGTTAAAATTTTTAGAACAAAGTACCCACAGAACTCAACAGGGGAAAGACAATTCTGTCACTCATCATGACCTTATTAAATTATTGATTGAGCACTCTTTGAGAGATGTCTCACCTCTCTCCTGCCAACAATTTGTTGCCCAAAAGAGTTTGCAAATACCACAACCCCCTAGGGTACTTACCCCACGACCTTAGAGAAAGAAGAAAAAAATTGTATCTACTAGTGGAATAGGGCAAGGGTCATCTACTCCTATAGCACCCGGTCGTGCAGCTTTTGCACCTGAATCCTGTGTTAGGGTACAAACTAGGTTTGCCACTAGGAGAGAGAAAGGAAAAACAAAGGTAGAAGGGTCCCCTAAATCTGACCCTCGTTCTCAGAAAAGACAATGCTCATCTCCTGCAACACCTTCCCCTACAGTCGTTTCTCCTACAACAACACTTGTTGCTATTACCAATTCACCGTCATCCTCTGGTAGGGCAGAGACCTCTAAACAAACAAGAAAAATAAAAGCTATCAGAACACCTCTTGCAGCCGCATCTGTGCCAAGAAGGGTTTGCACAAGGAAACAATCTAAGACCTCCCCTGCTTCACCACAACCTGATGTGATTATGATTTTAGAAGGGCCTGTTGAATCTGAATTTAATGTTTCTCAGAATGAGTCTGAGAATGCTACTCAGAGTTCGTTCATTCCTGAACAGGAACACGTTGAGACAAAAGAAATAGGGCACAATGAGCAAGGGTTACCAAATCTTGATGATTTGGCTACTACTGCTATGCAATTTTCGGAGGAAGCACATACTTCTCCACCGCAACAACAAGAAGAATTTATCTTGCAGCAAGAGCAAGAATAGACTGAACAACTAAATTTTCCTAGTGAAACTGTATTTCACCTTGTAAACTGTAAAGCCATTGTTGTGTATAAGAGGACATTTTTAATTGAGTTTTTGGAATATGTTAAAGATAATTGGGAAATAGTTACATTGCAAACCCTGACTTTCTGACACATAGCCTAGACTGACATGCAAAAAAGTCTATGGGAAGTAGAAAAGAAGAAATTGAAAAAGAAAATTGAAAGTCAGAAATAGGAAATTGCTGAGTTGAAAGCAAAAATGGACAAAATTTTCAAAGTAACTGGTCAAATTATGGAATGTAGATCGCCACCCAGATTTTATGCTCTATGCCTTAAAGAATAGTTTTTATGGTTTCAATTGATGAGAATTTCAAGAAACCAAGACCCTATAATTCATACTGCCAAAGAGTTTTATGAAGCATACCAGACGGCCCCTAACTGGTTAAGGAATTCTTTGTGTGAATTCTATTTACATGGATTTTTAATACCATTTGAAACAAAATGGAATCCTCTTCTATACATTGGTGATATTTATTTGAGAGAATTCATGTCTTGGGTAGCAAATGAGGAAAATTATGGTAGGCAATGAAAAACATATGAGGAAGCTGAGAAAACAGAGCCTATTCCATTACGCTCTCAAAGTGAAAACCCTCATGCAATGTTAAAATATTGGTTTGCTCTGACATATGGTATTAATAATGTTTCAGCCAGGGAGAAAATATTTGATATCAGAAAACAAGTATATGATGAATTCCAGGCACAACCATATTCATTATGGAGACTGGCATACACCAGAGGTGAGAAAAGATGGGAGAGATTAACTGTTGGGTTAAGAAAGTCAAAACCTCATGGTCCCCTAAATTTCAAAGCAGCTCTCAAACGAACCCGCATATATATTCAATTGGGACTTCAAACAAGATTTGAACTATGGCTAACACTGACATTCAGACCCCCTGTGCTTATGTGGCCCCTCTATCCTCACCAGGCTACAAATCGTAACAATGAATTAGAAGACCGAAGGTATGAAAGGTGCCAGGATTTCAGAGGATTCTATTACAAGTTTGGACATCCATTCCAGAGTCATGCAGCCACCACTGACTTCAAAGAAACCACCAGGAAAGTTCATGCTGGAGGACTAGCATTGGGCTAAGTAGGGGGTAGTGATGAGCTTAAAATATGCTCATAATTTGATGTTATGACAAAATTTTAAATGAATTTACTTTTGTTATTTCATGGCTATTTAAACTTTGTTGAAACGTTTTGTTGGGATATCCTGTAACAAGATACTCTTATATTCCTGCAGCTTATTGTGTTGACTTGATTGCATTTATTGCCCTCTTGACTCCTGAAAATGACTGGTATATCGTATATAATTTTTGAATGATGAAGTAGATTTAAAATGTGTGATTAATGAATAGATATCATGTATGTGCCATACGCCTTTTCTTGTGCATCTGTTACCTTTTGTTTCGCAGGTTGTTGAATAATGATCGAGTCAATCGCAGCTGATCTCAGCCTTGCAGTAAAGTCCATTTCTTGCACGACTTCGAGGAAGATCTGGTGAAGACTCTTTGACTGAAACCATGGGAAATAATTTTAATGACTGTCAATCTAGAAAGAGTGGAGCGCTAGATTCTCTCCAGATCGGGTTGAATGCATAAATTCATTATGAAGTTTGTTCCTTGATTCGGGGATATACTTTACTTCCACATCTTTCTTTGATAGGGTTAGTTAGTTAGTTGCTCTCCTATTTTTAAAATAAGATACTCCTCCTACACGGGTGAGTAGGAGAATGGAGAGAAGAGACAAGATAGATGATAGTTAGAGTAAGATAGAAACAGAGTAGCAGATATCATGTAAGAATCAATATGATAATGAAAGACAGAATCTGTTTGACCAGAAACAGAGTTTGTTGTTAGTCTTCATATCAACAAAACAATTATGTATATCATTTTGTTTTCATGAATAAAGTTCAATGAAGTTCTGAGTTTGACATCTGCATAATCTGTAGATGCTTGCTAAGGGGGCCCACTTAGTAAGTATCTGTAGCTAGTCAGTTAGTTGTTCTTTTCTGTTGATCTTCAGTTAGCTTTCGTCTTTGAAGTTTTCATGCAAACTCAGTCTTATAGTGCTCCTACAGCATAGAGAGTCCATCCCTGTGACTGTTCCTGTAGCATAAGGCCAGTTCATAGTTTGTGTTTCAGTCATAGTTGTTATGGTTTTTATCATAGTTGAGTTAAAGAATTTCGCATTACCGTTCTATGGCTTAGATAGAATTTCTTTCTAGTATGTATTTCTGCTAAGATTTGACCGAAATGAGTTCCTAGTGCATATATTTTTCCGCACCATTTAAAGTCTACGTCCCCTGGTTTGACAAGTAAAATGAACGTCCATAGAGAGATATTAGTCACCTGTCGGAATGTCCAATTCCCAGGAAAGTTTTACTGTGATATTCATATCCTTTTGTGAGGTGAGCCAATTTGCATTTCATTTCAAAATTCCCCATAATAGAATATGTGATCATTTGTTGAAAAGGGGAGGAAAAATGTGTAACCATCAAAATGTGCTAATACCACCAAAACTAGCCTTTAACTATTGGTATAAACCATCAACCCACATCTATGATTAGCACAATCATCATGGAAATTGATTTCAGTTGTCCACATTCCGTATAAGACTTACCAACACCTAAAAATGAGAACAACCCACATGTAATTTCATCTTCATGACAAAATTACACAACCCTAAAAGAAATATCATTTCATAGAACCAACATTGGAGCCACAGTACACATATCTACTTTGTGTTCTTACAATTGGAGGAGAAGAAACCATAACTTCTTCTTCATTCCTATCCTTTCCAACCATTAATACCTTTTTCCACTTGGAGTCTTCACAGCCATGGGAGAAACTGCTAGCACCTCTTCCCTAGATGGAGCTAGTTGGTTCAGAATTGTGAGATATTGTTGATATCATGAATCCATTTTAGTGTCACTATTAGATGAGCTATCAAAGATAGAAATGGGAGAGTTCTATCTTCCATAGGAACCTTGACCATATGGAATTTTTCTTTTAATTCTACTTGAAGGCCCAACAAATTCTTTTCCCTTTTCTCTAGTCACCTTTGAACTCATAGCTCGGCCCTTCAACCAGTGACTACTCTTGGTAACAACAAGTATAGACTCCTCAGCATGAGAATCCTTGTGATTTCCATTTGTGTGCTCTAAGTCTTCACCACAAGACTTTTTCAAATTGAGTCAAGGAGGCATCTGCACTAGAATGAATGAAGAGCTAGACTTATTCATCCTGCAAATCGAATAACTTGCACTTATAACCTCAACTTCCTGCACAAACTCAAAAGACTCAATGGTTGATTTCAATGATAAAAATAGTAACTCTAAACCTATATTTATTGAACAATGTGATGATAAAAATCATCAATGGTCAATGAAAACACCTACACAAACTGAGCATAATTCGTTGGAATCCACATTATCACTGTTTAATTCCCAAGTGCGTAGAAATATGCATATCATGCTTCATGTTTACCAAAAATTATGTCTCCACATCCCTAGAGATCAATTTTATCACTCTTATAGAGAGCCTACAATTAATGCTCATTGGTTGCAAAACTAAATGGCTATCACGTGCCTATTTGTCAATTTTGAATGTCAGCCATTGATCCCTTGATGAGATGGTGGATTAAACAGCTCATGTTGAGTTGACTACCACTGAATTTCAATAGTTCATTGCTCAATAATTTTCAACCAATAGTATTTGTCCCAATCAACCAACATGTCACTTGTCAATGGGTCTTTTCTAGTTCATAAGCTAGTGAATCAATCCATGTGTTATGAACTCACATCTCTCATAGTCTTTAACAAGCATTCACCTTTTCTTGGTGAGCCCATGGGGAACAATGGAGATTGATTCCCATGCTTGATCTTCATAATCAATTTTGTAACATAGGTGGTAGTCATGACAATGGAGATCAGGCCCCTTGATCATAAAAGGACATCAATCCTTATCTCACTAACCTTGCACTGTATAACCAGCTAACACTTAACATCTATGAGCTGGTGGGGTATGGCCAGGATCATTTCCCATGGTCAAGAATCTCTAAACCTGCACATACAACAAGGTTAGCATTAAAGGTCATTACTAGGCCAATGGTGATTTAACCCTCATGGACGAATGACTTAAGCCTAAGTCATTCAAGGGAAAAATATTAAAGCCCAACTTTAGGAAAATATTATGGTCCACGACAACTAGATGATTGGCACTCTAAGCAAAGGGGTTGTTGGATGAAAGGATATGATGGCTCAAGTGACAACTTGGAATACTGGCCACCAGAAGGGCAAGTCAACATGAAATTAGAAGGGATGAGGGTTTTTTTTAGCCAAAAACCTATCAAAACTATGAGACCAAGGGCTTTATGTATATATTAAGTCCATGGGCTACTCAAAAATTGTAGATTTCTGGGAAGCTCCATTAGTCCAAGGGATATCATACTGCCACCTCTGTGATAATTTTTTTAATACTCAAAATTCACTCCTCTAGTACCTATAGCAATTATTTTTGTGCCTTGATAATTGTATATGATCAAACAAACTATAGGAAATTCTTATTAAATATAGGAATTGGAGGCAAGTTACTTTTAATGGCCACCTTGGCTAGCTCAAGTGAGTAGAAAATCAATCACAGCATGTTGGATGTTTCCCATCAATTGTTCAGGATTTCAAACTTGATAAACGAGGCCCATTAAGGATCATCACTTTCTTTTGTGCCTGTACTTAGAAATAGTGATGAGGTGCTTTAAAACTACCACATACCCATCTATGTCCAAACTTCATAATGATCAACCTGCCTACTGTCAATCCTAATCATGAGATGACCTTAGCTAGGAACCCAAATCATATCACACATCATGTCTTCCATTTTTTCTTTGGGACATCATCAAGTGATGGCTGAGAAGCCAATAATGAGATAGTGGTTGTTTATTTTGATTGTGGGAGGATCCCAGTTAGAGATTTAAATCCTATCACTCATTGTTCATTCACTTTTCATGGAGCAGTCTCAACATGCAATACAATGAACTCATGTGATGGGGAGTAACTCAACCCATTAGCAATCATGGGTTCCCTTTTGGAAAGTATGAGATAATCGATGATAGTGGTAAGGCCAATGATGGGTTAAATACTTAACCGCATCACTCATTGGGGTCACCTTCTGGTAGTGAGAATGTAACACATGGTGGGATATAGAATTGAGGTGGTAGGAATGATTGCATATCACTCATCACAAGATTTTTGTGGGAAACTTCAAAGGAACACATGATGAGCGATGAACTTCCAATGGTAGACTTGAAAGATGCTAAAGGTGTGTGGGCATAATTTGTTTTCAAAAGGGGGGCCTGCTAAGCTCAACAATTGACCAAAGTGTTGGGGTTAGTTAACAATGATGATGAAGACCATAATATGCCACTTAAGAAATCAATTACCTAATGTAGCCAACCAATGAGAAAACATAAGCTAATAGGAGGATTAAGGTTATTAGTGAATGGAGACCACAAACCCTAAATCTTAGTGACAACAAGGAATAATCAATTATAGGATTGACTATGGAACCAATGGAACAATGAAATTTTAGGGTATTACCAGAGGGCACGATGTAGAGGAAGAGTCTTGAGGTTAAGGTAATGTAGAGCTCCAATTTGGGGAAAAATTAGAATTTTTTTTGGAAATAAAATAAAGACCCAAAAGGGTTGATCTAAAGAGAGCCTATGGATAGGAGAGTGAGATGGCTTTGAGTTGATATGCAAGTTGGAGCATGCAACAAAGAAACAAAGATTGCACAAAACAAAGGTTGGAAAAGTGGAAATAGAAGATAATGTGAGACTTTTAATTTTAATTTATTTATAAATTTAGTAATGTAGAATTCAAAACATTGGTATTGTCTAATTTGAAATAAAAAAATCTAAATCAACTTGGTTTTGCTTTGAATTTCCTTTGTTGGGTAGTTGTGAATTAAGGTAGGAAGGTGGGGTGTTTACGTCAGACCTATTTTCCTAAGGTGGAAAATGGGTCCTCCTTACTAAGGAAACCCCTTTTTGAATTTATTTTTGGTGAGATTTTAATGATTTTCTCCTAGATCTGATGTCAATTTGGATTATTTGAATTTTTTGGTTAATCCTTAGATTTAGTATCAATATAGGGTTAACTTACATAGTTTCATCTTAGAAATCCTAGAAGATTTCATGCAAGCTAAGAGAACTTTCACAAGAGTATTATAGAGCATTTCAAATCCATTCAAGGGTAGATTATCAAATTTTTATTCCAACAATTCAAGATAATATCATCATGTCAATGGCATAGCACATCAAGGATGTAGTTGAGCTAATCTTGTTGATGTGGCATTAAAGATCCAAGATAAGCATTGTTTCACATAGAATTTAAGATCAAGATCTACATTATTCATGGCCACTTCATGTTAGTTTGCAGTTTTACATTCCACGACATCATTTCATGTTTCATGTTGAATCGTGTCTTTATTTAATTGTTTCATCATAAGGTTTAATTACCTAAAAGGGGTTTGACCAAGGAAAACCCCTATCCTCTAACAATCGACAATTTTTTATCCTCTTTGATGTGTGTTTGCAAGTTCATAAGTTAAAGATCAAGTGAAGAACGAGATTGAAGAAAAACTGTCAAAGTTGTTAGGTTGCAAAGTTGTCATCCATATTGCAAGAATAAAAAAACAAGGCTACACGATATGTTTTATATTTTTTAGGAGTTGAGCACCGATGAGCTAGAAATGTAGACATCAAGGAACAAAACCTAGAAGTCATTTTTTGAAAACCCTAACAAGGACCCATTTGCCACTTGGGGCGAATGAGTCCTCAGTGACCTAAAAAAAACACTCTTGTAGCAAGGTACACATTGTTTTAGCCTCTAAAAGCTTCCCTCGTTGTTACTATAACAATTAGGAGTAATTTATAATTGTTATTTATGGATTTTATCCCTCATAATTGAGTGAAACATCACTAATAAAGACATTGTGGCTCATCATTTTGTTCATTGATTTTGGTGAGCCTATTTTTTCTCTTTTTATTTTTATTTTGGTGAACTCGACTTATTGAAAATTACAGTTTTCTGATTTGGGAGTCTTTCATTGCATCCTAGGTTATATCTTGCATTCATTTGCATTGAATTAGATCTCATTTAGGGTTTCCTACTTTGCATTCAAACCTAGATATCATGTAGGGTTTATAATTGCATTGTTTTGTATTGTTTAAATTTGATAAATACAAAAATAAAT
Organism: Sequoia sempervirens; assembly: GCA_007258455.2. NCBI lineage: Eukaryota > Viridiplantae > Streptophyta > Pinopsida > Cupressales > Cupressaceae > Sequoia > Sequoia sempervirens. Next base: position 46,389 of record VDFB02240896.1, read on the forward strand.
TAGTCATCTTGCAGATCATTTAGATCACATAAATTTGCATTTCAAAATTATAACAAAATTGAATTTCAAATTAGGCCCTTGCACTCATAATTTCATTACCTTTCCAAAATTGCATTTCATAGTACATTTCCAAAAATCTGAAATTGAATGTTACTATTATAGACCTAAAACTAAAACACATTGGAAAAGGCTTAAAAATCAATCAGAAATAGTTTAAAAACCCTAATCTAGGACCCATTCACCCCAAGTGGTGAATGCATCTCTAATCAAACCTGACTTGCATTTTTTGGCATCTAAAATTAAGTAAAAAAAACTTAAAAATCAATTGAAAAGATTTCAAAATTCGTAATCTAGGACCCATTTTCCCCAAGTGATAAATGAGTCCTTGATTAGGTGTTGATCTAAATTTTTTGGAATCACAAATCCCTATTTTATGCTTATGTTTGCTATTGTTGCATTTTTGTTTCATTTTTTGATTTTTTGTTTCATTAAATTCGTTAAATCTAGCTTAATTTGCTTCATTTTACTACATCGTCAAAATTCAAATTATATTTACAAAATTCTATTTTCAATTTATTGCATTATGTAATCAGTAAATTGCATTGTTTAGAATCTAAAAATTATATTTCATTCTAAGTCATTGGATTGCCTCTTTCCATTTTGGGTTTACACACTAAGTTTTTAAAACTTTTATGAGCTTTACAATTTGGTTTCCTATTAGCAATACTATTGTAAGACATAGTTTGAGGCTCATTTCATCCCATGATATATCACTTGTCATGGATCTTGGGTTTTCTAGCCCTCCTTATGATTGTATTGATAATCAATTCTCTATGGCTTATAGTTTGCACACTTCATTTCCCATGACTTCACCTCCTACAACCAATGTGCTTAATGCTAACAACACTCTCCCTACCATTGCCACTTGTTTTCAAGCTTTGGGGTGTACTCAAAGCCAAGGTGGAACTTCAATTCCATCTTCTACAATATTGATATCCATTCCTACATACATTAATAGTTAACCTACCACAACCTTTCAGCCTACCACAACCTTTCAACCTACCACAACCTTTCAACCTACCACAACAATCCAACCTACTAGAAATGTGAACACTTCCTTACGTATTTCCATAGGGAATCCTTCTAATTTCGTGCATGAACAAATACAATATCTCTTCAATCATCTACCTTCACCAACTTACAATTCACTTTCCCTTCACATACATACACTACTCCACCTTATTCCCCTCCATCTTACAATCAAAATGATGTTTTCCTTAACTCACTTTTACAAACCATGAAATCCTTTCAACAACAAGTTGTAACCTTACAACAAAACAACAATGGTAAACATTCACAATACATTAAAACCAATCTGCTATCCTTCGAGATATTAAGAACAAAAATTCCACAAGGTATAGAGATTCCCTAATTGAGAAATTGTAGAAAAGGAGATCCTGTTAGTAATGTTTTTTCTTTTATATCCTTGTGTAGTGATTTCATCTTTGAAGAAAAACTCTTAGCTAAGCTATTTCCTAGGTCCTTAAAGGATACTACTTTAGATTGGTAATCTTCTTTACCAAATAATTTAATTGGTTCATTCAATGAACTTTTTGATTCCTTTTACAACCACTTCCATATTCAAATGCATCCTAAGATGACCCTTGTTGATTTAATGATATGCAAAAAAAAGATGAGAAATTAATTGATTTCATAGCAAGATATCAAACACTTTATTCAAAATTAAACAATAAGATTCCTGATGTCGACCTACAATGAATCTTTATTTTCAACTTACAAAACAAACTCCAAAGAAAACTTGAAATGTTGAGATTTCTATCCTTTACATAGTTATGTACAACCCTTCATGATTATCAAAAAATGACTTGTCATCGTGATGTGAAAAATCCCCTTAATCATTATAAGAAATCTAAATCAATAATTAAAAATAGTTACCAACTTTTCATGAAGTAGAATAAGGAATTTTTACAACTAAATTCCCCTTAACCAACTCAACAAACTAATAACCAAGTAGCTGCTATAAAGATGAAAAATTCTTTCAGAGATAGGAATAGAGAGTTACTCCTCTACCTAGTACCATCCATAATATCATGTTGTAGCTTATTGAAAATAACATTCTTACCTTACCTCATGTTAAAGAGCATGATCCTAATATACAACTACCCATAGGCTTTCGACGAAACTCTTATTGTCATTATCGCCAACAAAATGGACATGGTACATAATATTGTATGAATCTTAAACATCTTGTGCAAGACCTTATTGACAACAATCAACTTCAAATTGGGGGTCTGAATGATCAAGGTAATAAGTTTGTAGCCCTTCCTAACCAAAATTTACAAATCTTTACCAATCTCATTCCAAAGCACACTATTTCATTTACCAAAGCCAATGAAACAAATAATAATGTGATGAATGTTGACAAGGATGATGAAAAGATAAAATATAAAAATATGGATAAAATAACTAAGATAGTATCATTTATCAAAGCTAGACCTCATAAGGGCTCAACTAAAAATCTTCTTCATATTGCTGTCTAATAAAATGACATATTTCAACATGCACCTAATGGTCCTCTTTACACAGTTGGCCGAATCAATGATAAGCCCACTAATGGAATATTAATTGATATCATATGTGGAGAGAACGTGATCATTAAAGAATTTTTATTTGTGCATGAACTCTATAAAGATACATATGATAAACCAAAAGCATGGATCAAGATGCATAATGGTTTTTCTTGTCCTACAATTGGCTTGATAGATCTCCCTTTAAAAGTCGGACCAAAAAAATTAAATTTCTCATTCGGTATCATCCCACAATCAAACTAATTTCATGTAATGTTAGGCTACCAATGGCTTCACTCGATGAATGGAGTCCCTTCTATTATGCATAAATGTTTAAAGTTTTCATTTCACAATGATATCTTTACTGTGGTTCATAGTGGGTTTAATCCTGCTTCTTCCCAAGGGAACATTTCATTAGATTTCTTTTGGCTTGAGCCTATCAAACCTATTAAACCTCATGAGGACTTCTTTTTTAAATCATATCAAAATTTCAAGGCAAAGTGTACAGTAGAATTATCCCTTTAAAACATACATCAACCTATGATTGAACAACCTATCCTTGATGAAACAATGATTGAACAAAAATACCTTCCAAACATAAATGAACAACATATAACTAATTCTCCTACAATTCCTGAACCATCGATTTTAGGTGTGTCTATGTGCTTCTCTTGCACTCTTAGGGTTTTTCACCTAAAAGGAGAGAGATAGACCCCAAAAATTGTGGTGGTTAACTCAAAAAAAGGTATGTATGATGTAATTATGACTAAATTGAATCATCTAAATGCTACTAATTGATGAAACCTATTGATTATTAAGTGAAAACTATTGAAATGCAACTTGTTGGAAAACACATTGTGTAATGCAAAAACACTTAGAAATGAATGCAAATTGCAACAAAAATGGATGAAACTAAAAGTGTGCACCTGATATCTTGATGAAGAATGGAAATGAATTTTTAATGTTGTTGATCTTCATTTTTAGGCCTAGTGGGACTCATTCGCAATTGTGGGTGAATTCGTCCCAAATCTAGGAACTGTTCTAGAGCCCGTTTTAGACAAATGGATATCCAAAAATGCAAGAAACTAAAATTAGACCTAGATGTGGGACCACATCATTTTCCACCCATGTAAAATGGTGCATTTTTGAATTTCTAAAGATTCAAATGTGGAAATAGGAGCCTTCAATATGTACTTTCTACTTCTCTAGGTGTCTAATTCTAAAACTATCAAATTTAGGCCTGAAGGTGACTTTTTGTTGATTTTTTTCCTTATCCAATGAAAATATGACTTGAAAAATTTTGCAACTTGATCCTTAATTATTTCTAAGCCTCCAAGATGCCTAATTCTGCAAACACACAAGAAGAAGGGAAAAATATTCAAGGTTAGGGCATGGGGGTTTTCCTTGGTGAAACCCCTTTGTAGGTAATTCAACCAAAATAGAGAAAGAATGTAATTAAGAATGCAGAAATGGAGTTAATTCCTTTCCATGATGTTTGATCTTGAATTTCTACAACAATGGAGGAATATTCTACACTTGAATTTCTTTGAAAGATTTATTGATGACTTAGAGTGATAACACCCTAACTTGCTTGACTTTATAGAGAAGATAAATGATGAATGAATGATAAAAGATGTGTGAATGAGTTAAGAGATGTAAATTAAGGTTTAGAGACTTGGTTTTTTAGGAAGTTTAGGAAAAATTAAACTTAAAACCTAATTCTTCCCTCTCAAAAGTAAAAAATGACCCAAATTGGACTCATTCACCACCTTGGGTGAATTAATCCCACCTAGTAGGGACTCATTCACCATAGATGGAAAATTAGTCCTAGAGGGGCCCATTTGCTAGTTGGTTTCTTGGGGAATGAGGAAATCAGGTTCATATAATGATTTTATTAGGTATTTGATCAAATTATACCTCAGGATGCATAATATGGGGTAATAGGGGCCTATTAGTGATGATGTGAAGGTCAATTAGGTCTTGGGACACATAATTCAATGTTAAAGTGTGATTAAATGCACTTTACAACACTAAAATGAGGTCCACACAACCTAAAAAGGCACAAGAACAATGTGAATGTGTAAAACACACTATAACACTAGGTTAAAGTTAAGTTTAGTTTACAAGCCTTCTAGATTGATGTGAGGATGCAATTAAATAAATTTTATAATGTTGAATTAAGGGAAGATGGGTTGATTAAGTCTAGAGAGATGTGAAATTCTTTTACAACACTTTACAACACCTTTACAAGGTATTGAGAAATGCATGTTATTCAATTTGCAAGAGTCCAAGACCTAGTGTGGACATGTAAAACACCCCACATCACTAGATCAAGGCCTTGTTGAGTCCAATTTATCATTAAATCAAACAAGTTTCCTTTTTTATATGGTACATTTAGCCCCCACTTTAGTGAGAGGATGAACTTGCTTCAAACTCACACTAAAGTAGACATTTAAGATAGATTTGAGTGTATAGATGTAGATGATTTGAGTCAAATCATCAAGATACACAATCATGCAATGGAAAAAAATAAAGAAAAATGGGGTGGAAAAGATGCACCCACTCTTGGGCCACAAAGCATCAGGTCATCTGTGGGATGAGATGTCCCAAAGAAGTGGTTTAGTGATAAAGTCATGCTAGTGTGTCAGCTTCCCATTATACTAACCATACCAAATTATGCTCCTAATAACATTGATAAGGCACTACAATGTAATTCTTTTTGTAAATATTTTTGAATATTATGTAAATAATTTTTGCTAAAGAGGATTTTGTCTAGTTCATGTAAGGTCTTCTTCTTAGGGAGCATTGTGCCTAATGTCTCCAAGAGAGGACATGTAAAAGTGTCAGATCATTATCCATGGGATGCCTCATTCACATTAGGCCACTTTCGTTGATCATACACTCATGGAAGTGAATCAATCCTAATGACACCACCAAAAAGTGTTGGAAACACAAGGGTAGACAAATGAGAGGGGATGAATCAATTTTAACATAAATTTAAACTTAATAAACATATTAACCTTATTCTTAGATCTAATAAATAAACATGAAAGAATAAACCATCACCACATTAGAAACACACATAACACCAATATTTTTTTATGTGGAAACCCTTTTAAGGGAAAAGCCATGGTGGAGATTAGTACACAAGATTATACCCTATTAAAAGTATAAAGGAATAAATGGGGAATGCACATGAATTCAGGAACACTACCTAGAGCTCACTACTCAATTACAACAAGGCCTACTTCCCAAAGGAAGACACACTGTCTTAGAGAAACATTTTGATTACATCTACAAAATTTTGAACTGAGAAAATATCATCTACTAATGCCTGATTCCAATTTCGGTTAAGCACATGAACACTTCTTCACACTCTACTCACTCTTCTTCAGATTTTTCTTCTTATTTCAAATGAATAGGAAGCTATTCACACGTCTCATACCTTCAAATGGAATAAACAATCACTTATATATATCTGCAACTAGGAATTACATCAACTCCATGTCGACTTTAACAAAACAAAAAATATGCACAAACTATCAACCCAAATAAATAAACAATTATCAATGTGAATCAACCAATGTCATCTACAACATAATAGGGACCCAAAACAATATCCTCGAACATGAAACACCTTGAAAAATTATTCCTCGAAGATCCACAACACGCTACAATCACCCTGTTAGCCATGAACATGAAAAACATGAACACACAAAAGAAAATCATCAATCACGAGAACAGTGATCAATGTAAACATGGAACATAGATAGAGCACAATCTAGAAACATCCATAAGCATCATGAATCACCATAGAAGCATCTACAACAACTCAACTCAACTTACTAGAATCACATTATTTTCTTTCAGGAACACAAATTGAAGCAACAAAATAACTATCAGAACACAGAAACTCATAACTCAATAAAATCTTCATGTGGATCCCTGAAACTTAATTGAATAAACTAGATATACTCAACAACAAACTCTTTAATCCATAATCTTTGATCATCAACACACTAAGCTAGCCAACGTATTGAACCCCACTGCACTATTAACAACCTGCAACTTATTTTATTACAATTTTCTCAATATAGTTGACATATAAAACCTCTAATGTCCTTAAGGACAATAGTGTGACTTAAATGAAAACCACATATTAGTAACATCCAACAATCTCCCCATTTGGCATTGATGGCAACACATGATGTGAAAAACACCATCAATGCAACTTTCTCTTAGCACTTTCTCCCCCTTAGGTTTTGACTCTTTTCTCCTCAACTTTTTCACATGACTCTCCTCCCCACAATATTTTTCACACGAATCTTCTGCCCCTTTTACATAAATTACAAAGATACATTATCTTTCTCCACATAAGTTTTGAACCACATTTGTAAACATCTGACTACTCCCCTTGAGTAGCAGTCACCATAACATCAATCCAGATCAAGATATGAATATGAAATGCACAAACTAATGCAAATCAATGCATCTTAGTTCTGATTAGGAGGGGTAATCACCCCTAGCTTCCCTCTGAGATACTCAAAAGTGTCCTTAAACAAAGGCTTGGTAAAGATATCTCCAATCTATTCCTTAGTAGACACATACTCCAATCTGACTTCCTTTTCACTCACCTTCTCTTTCAAAAAGTGAAGCTTGATAGATATATGCTTGGTATTTGAATGTAGCACCTGATTCTTAGAAATTTTAATTTTACTTCAATTATCATAGAATATAGCAACATGTTCATCATACACAAATTTGATATATTTCAACATTTTCTTCATCCACAGTACTTGAGTACAATTGTTAGCAACAACAATGTATTATGCCACTGCAATAGATAAGGAAATGGCATTTTTCTTCTTACGTAACCATGAAATTAGATTCTTTCCCAAGAAAAATGCACCACCACTAGTACTCTTTCTATCATTCACATATCCTACCCAATTAGAATTAATAAAATCACTTAAAGGTCATCATCTTTAGGATACCATAGGACAAAATCAACTATTCCCTTCAAGTATCTAAAAGTCCTCTTCACAGCTATCACATGAGATTCCTTAGGATTAGGTTGAAATATTACAATAATACATATGACATTCATTATATCAGGTCTAGTTTGAGTCAAATAAAGAAATCCACCAATCGTGGATCTGTATCTAGCTGGTTTATTTTAGGTGAATCATCATCTTGTGTCAACTTATATCTAGTCACCATAGGTGTACCAATCAGCTTTGAATCTTCCATACCAAACTTCTTTAGCAATTCTTTCACATACTTGGACTAAGATATAAAGATACCTTTATCTAGCTAAGTAATTTGCAATCCCAAAAAGAATTTCATCTCTCCATCATAGATATCTCAAACTTAGTATGCATCTCATCAATAAACTTCATGTAAAAACTATCATCTCCTCCAAAAATGATATCATTAACAAAGACTTCAACAATCAAATCTTTATCATGATCAATCTTGAAATACAAATTTCTATTAGCAGTACCTTTATTAAATCCAAGCTTCAACAAATACTTATCCAATCTAGCATGCCATGCTCTTGGGGCTTTCTTGAGTCCATACAATGCTTTCTTCAACCAACAAACCATATCCCCTTAATCAATCAATTGAAATTCATCAGGTTGCTCAACATACACTTCTTCCAATTCACCATTTAGAAATGCTAACTTGACATCCATCTGATAAATATCAAAGTTTTTTTAAGTATCATAATCAAGAAATAGTCTCACAACTCAATCCTAGCAATAGGGGAATTTTTTTTTTCAAAGTCAATTCCTTCTATCTGAGAATATCCTTTACACACCAATCTTGCTTTGTTTCTAACAACTTTACCTTGCTCATTCAGTTTGTTTCGAAAGACCCATTTAGTTCCAATTACATTTTTGTCCTTTGGTCTAGGAACAAGTATCCATGTATCATTCTTCTCAATCTACAGTAGCTCTTCTTTCATTGCTTCCACCCAATGTTCATCTTTGCATGCTTCATTGACACTATTAGGCTCAATCTTTAAGATCAAACAATATTCTTCTACAATCCTTCTCCTAGTTTGAACTATGTTCTTGTCACCTATAATCTAATCTCTTTAATGATTTAGTCTTACATACCTTGGATTCTTAGGATGTTCTTGAACTTCAAGCTCTTGTGATCTCACTTCCACACTTTCACTAGTTCCTTCCTCTTGATTTTCCTAATTCACCAGAATGATCTGAACTTGATTTGATGTCTGAACTTTCTTTCCTTTATCTAAACTGTCATTTTGTTCATCTAAATCATATCCATAGGTTGTGGATGGTCTAACCATGTCTTCATCAACCTTGACATTAGCACTTTCAACTATTTTCCTCAATCTCTTATTGTAGCATCAGTAGGGCTTGCTTTTAGTAGAATAACCAAGAAAAATTCCTTCATCACTCCTAGCATGAAACTTTCATATATCTTCATCTCTTTTGATAAATAATTTACTCCCATAGATTTTGAAATATCTAATAGTAGGCTTATTACCATACCATAGCTCATAAGGAGTCTTACCGGTATCACCTTTGACTTGTACCCAGTTGAGAGTGTAAACAATAGTACTCATAACTTCTCTCCAATAGATATGAGGAACATTTCCTTCCATCATCATAGTCTTAGCAACTTCCTCAATTGTTCTTTTCTTCCTTTCCACAACTCCATTTTGTTGAGGGGTCAGTGGTGCAAATAATTGTCTCTTTATGTCATGCTCTTCACAAAAAGAATTAAACTCACCAAAAGTGAATTCACCACCTTTCTCTATTCTCAGAAATTTAATATTTAGACTTGTCTCTATCTCAACCATAGCCTTCAAAAACTTGAATTTCTCCAAAGCTTCATATTTTTTCCTTAATAAAGTAACCCACATCATTCAAGAATAATCATCAATGAGTAACATGAAATACCTTGTAAACTTCTAACTCTAGAAGGAGTACACAAGTCAGTATGCACAAGCTCCAACACTTCATTTGAACAATGTTGTTTTCTCTAAAATGAAACACTAGTTTTCTTCTCTGACATTCATTGCATATGGTATTAATAGGTTTTATCAACTTAGGAAGATCTCTCATAGCCCAAGTAGAACTTATCTTGATAATATTGTCAAAGTTTACATGACACATTCTCCTATGCTACAACCAACTTTCATCAACTTGAGCAATCATACAACTTTTACTAGCAACATTCAAGTGAAAGATATTACCTTTTTTTTGTATCTGATGTAATCACATTTTCAAAATTCCCCAATATTCTACACTTTCCATCCTTGAATTTAAGATTGTATCCCTTTTCAACCATCTATCCAACACTTAAGAGATTATGCTTCAATCCTTCCACATATAGGACATCATTAATACTATGCTTACCATTAAGAGAAATGGATCCTCTACCATAGATAACACCAAATTTTTCATCACCAAATCTTACAACACCAACATCATACTTTTCCAAGCTCAAAAATTTACTTTTATAATCTATCATGTGATGAGAGCATCCATTATCGATCACCCATTCATCTTTCTCTTCAATTTTGGTTGTCAGAGCTTTCTCTACTTTTGTACAACTAGTAGATTTAGTAGGCGCTGGATCATTTTCCTTGATATCAATAAATACCCATTCATCCTCACTTACATTCCCTTTATCAGATTCATCATTTTTCACACCTTCATCAACAACATAATAACACTTTCTTTTGAAATCTAGGCTTGCTAGGTCTTGGCTTAGGAACTCTTTCTAGACACCTTGAGGCAAAATAACCTATCTTATTGCAAGAAAAACATTTAATAGGAAATTTCCCTTTATACTTACCTTCTCCTCTGGCTTCTCTCTTGACAATAAGTGCTTCAAGCTCATTTAGTTTTCTCTCTTCTTCTTCAATCTCTCTCACTTCCTCCTCATACTTGAATGTTTTTCTAGAATAACTTTCACCCGGATCATATCTATGCTTATCTTTTTTAGATATAGTATCCTTGAATGTAAAATCTTTCTTAGGAAGAGCATCACCAATTTCACTTAACTCAAAAGAAGTAAGCTATCCTATGAACATGTCTTTGGTTACATTTGTCATAGTATCAATCTCCTCAATAGCAATAGCTTTAGCTTTGTATGCATCAGGCAAGGATCTGAGCATTTTAGCAATAATCTCTGATTCTTTCAATGTTCCACTAGCACATTTGATACTACACACAAGTTCATTTAGGGTATGTGTAGGATCATCATAGAAAAAATAGGCCCTTAAGTGGCAATGAAAATTTAGAAAAATTAGAGTTAGGAAACTTGATGTAAAAATTTGAATAAGTTATCTATATTATTTCAAAAATAAGTAAGAATAGAATCTATAGCAAATTGAATGTAGTTTCTAAACTAGTAGGTTTATTTAAAGAATAAATCTATTTGGTGAAAATTTGAAATTTCAATGCAGTAGCACTTAAATTTTAGGGAAAAAATAAGTAGATTTATGTCTAACCACCCTAACCACAATAAAATGATAATATTTGTTTATAATATTTTAGATATAAGTAGAGGACTAGTCCTGATGTCATGCATATTTTTTGTAATTTTTTTCCAAGTAAATAATTAATTATGAACTTTTTATTACAACTTTTAAAAAATATAAAAACATGTATGTTTGACCACCTTAATTTGGTCAAAACTTCATGAAATGATTATTTTTTAATCCTATAGTATGCGAAGCATAGAATGTGATGCATGTTTCAAATTCAAAAAATGTGATACCGTTTAAAAGTTATAGATGTTTTTCAATCAACCCATCAATCAGGACTTAGTCATAATTTAAATAGAAAATGAATAATAATTATTTATTAAATTCAAAGTAAAGCATAATTTATATTGGTGGTTCAAAGGTAAGAATCTCCTTTAAAAATCCTTTTTGTTTCATGAATTTTGGGTATTAAAAATGTTGTCAACCACATACCCTACACATACCCATCATATCACCACTTTTTGGCCCATTATGATCCTACACATACCCTTCACTCTCTGCATAAAAGAAGTAATGTTCTCATCATCACCCATTTTTGATATTTCATATTTCCCTTTCAGGATTTGCAACTTAGGAATCTTCATATGAGCATCACCCTCATACAAAGTTTCAAACTTTTTCCATATCTCATAGCAAGTGCCCTCTTATCCACTACATTTGCTTATC